>QRFB01020729.1:0-18536 GCA_008931105.1 Oenanthe javanica | reverse complement strand
TATTTTGATTTATTTTTCGCGTTTATTCCGCTGCGTTTGTGTCACGAAACCCTACAGAAATAAGATCAGAGAAGCCAGAACTGCCGTCAGTGCAGGGTAACTGTTTTGATGTGCTGAGACAGGTGCAATAATTTTCCTCCAAGCTTTATGTATAGCATTCATCCACAGCCTATTCAGAACTACTGATTTTAAAACGATGATATCAAAATGACAATGCATAAGAGTTTCAAACGAGGCATTAATCTGAAGCTAAATGCATAGAATATACCATTTTCACATAAATGTGAATTTATGTCCAGACTTAATGTAGAAATTGTATTTTTGTTGTATTTGATTAATGTATGATCTGTACATTATATAGCAGGCTACAAGAATAATTACAGACAATATTACAGGTGCAATAATCTTGTGTAATTACAAATCAAAACTGATCCTAAACTATAGCTATATTTGAATTCAAATGAGATCTGATTTGTGATGGCTTGATTATTGCTATGATTTAAATGATGTGCTGATTTTGTGGGATTGCCATGTTGTTGATGGAATCCTTTTGCAACAAGACGAGCTTTATGTCTTTCAATTGTGCCATCTGGTGGTGCGGAATACACATTTGCAGCCAACTGTGTTTTGGGATGGTGATGGAGGCACAAGAGTCCAAGNTTGATGGAATCCTTTGGCAACAAGACGAGCTTTATGTCTTTCAATTGTGCCATCTGGATTGTGCTTGGTGCGGAATACCCATTTGCAGCCAACTGTGTTTTGGGATGGTGATGGAGGCACAAGAGTCCAAGTTTGATTTTTCAACAGTGCATTGATTTCCTCTGTCATAGCATTGCGCCAAACTCCATGTTTGAAAGCCTCTGTATAGCATGTTGGTTCAGAATTTTCAACGACAGTAAGAAGAGCCTGAGGAGGAGGATGTTTTGTAGTTGTATCATGTCGTTTGTTTTGTGGAAGTGTGCCATCTCTAGAACGAGTGATCATTGAATGTTTAGTAGGCGGAGGATGAATGAGTAAAGCCTCTACTGCTGGTACTAATGCCGGTACAGGTTCTTTTGTTGTCATGGTTACCTCCACCGTTGGGACTGATTCAATTGTTGTCATGGGTTCTTGTGTCACAAATGGTCGAATTGAGTTTGGAGTAGCTTTATGACGACGATGATATGTGAGCACAGGTGATTGATGAATAGAAGTCGGTGCCTGATTTGGTGCTGGTGGAGTGGTAGATGGCAGCGTTGTCTTTGTTGTTGTTGTTGCTGTCTCTTGAGAGGATTGAGACACTTCAGTAATGTACGGAGGAGAGTCTATAGATGAAGGTGCTGAGCTTGTGATGATTCTTCTGATGGCCTCTCAAATGAAGTTGGACTTGGTAAAAGAGCAAATTCCAATGGACCAGGTGGATGTACCTGCATATCTTTGTAAGGAAAACAAGTTTCGTTAAAAATGACATGCCTAGACACGTAGAGGTGACCAGTCTTAGGATCGAGACATATATAAACCTTGTGTTGATTACTATATCCTAAGAATACACATTCGATACTCCGGCTCGATAATTTATCAGAGACATATGGACCAAGATAAGGAAAGCAAGAGCACCCAAAGACTCGAAGGGCAAAATATGAAGGATTACTACCATAAAGACGATGATGTGGAGTGTCCCAATTCAAGACAGAGGTTGGCAGGAGATTAATAAGATAAACAGATGTTAGAACGGCTTCCATCCAAAGTTTGTGTGGAGCACCAGAAGTAAGAAGAAGGTTACGGGTCATGGTTGCAATATGACGATGTTTTCTTTCGGCTAACCCATTTTGCTAAGGAATATGGGGACATGAGAATCGTTGTTGAATTCCTAAAGAGCTGTAATATTTAGTGAATTCATGATTAACATATTCATTTCCATTGCACTTTGGAGAAATTTTATGGTGATGCCAAAGAGATTTTGTATTTTGGCAACCAATTTCTTAAAATGAGTGAGAACGTCATTTTTCCGATGCATTGGATAAATCCATGAATAGCGAGAAAATTCATCAGTGAAAAGTACATAATATTTAAATCCACAAGTAGATGGAGTGGATGAATACCAAACATCACTATGAACAACATAGAAAGGAGAATCAACATAAGATTTATTGTCTTCAAATGGTAATTTGTGTGACTTGCTTAAAGCACATTCACGACAAAAATTGCGAAAAGAAATTTTAGAACCAATATTAGTACATATACAGGACAAGAAATCAGAAGAGGGATGACCAAGACGAGATTGTGCCAGGTGGAAGAGTGTATAGTAGTAAGAGCTTGCGGAGTGGAAGGGGTATGAGACAACTGAAGTGGATATAACCCGTCTTTACAAGGGCCCTGAAATAATAAACGACCAGATTGTAAGCAATATATCTGATAGAAATCAGGGGCAAATAGAAAGAAGACTTGATTATCTTTAGTAAAACGAGCAACAGACAATAAATTTTTACGAATAGAAGGAATGCGAAAGACATTTTGTAATGAAAATTGAGAAGAACCAATGGAAATTGGCAGGTTACCAGTATGGGAAACAGACATTGAGTTCCCATTACCCATNAAAAATTGCGAAAAGAAATTTTAGAACCAATATTAGTACTTATACGGGACAAGACATCAGAAGAGGGATGACCAAGACGATTGTGCCAGGTGGAAGAGTGTATAGTAGCAAGTGCTTGCGGAGTGGAAGGGGTATGAGACAACTGAAGTGGATATAACCCGTCTTTACAAGGGCCCTGAAATAATAAACGACCAGATTGTAAGCAATATATCTGATAGAAATCGGGGGCAAAANTATCTGATAGAAATCAGGGGCAAATAGAAAGAAGACTTGATTATCTTTAGTAAAACGAGCAACAGACAATAAATTTTTACGAATAGAAGGAATGCGAAAGACATTTTGTAATGAAAATTGAGAAGAACCAATGGAAATTGGCAGGTTACCAGTATGGGAAACAGACATTGAGTTCCCATTACCCATATAAACATTATGAGGACCACTGTATTTTTCAGGATTGTTGACAGGCATGGAGGTCATATGATGGGTCGCTCCAGTATCTGGGTACCAATTTGGATCAGCAACAAAATGGGCTCCAGCGAAGGGTGCAACTGTAGCTGGACCTAAGAACTTGTGAGGACATTGTTGTTGATTGTGCTGGTTTGTGTGACAATTGGAACACCAGTTGGGAGCTGGCCCGAGTATTCCATTGGATGGTTGAGAACGAGGAGCCCAATTTTGCGGCGAGTAAAGTCTAAACAGAGGAATTTGTGGCTGACGAAATTGTTGAGATGGAATAGTATTCCTCTGTTGTTGCTGGTAGTTACGCCCTGAATAGATACGCCTAGATCGGTTGAAATTTTGATTATTTGAATTAGTGTTTCGGCCATTTTGAGCATGATTTTCATGGCGAGTATTGAAACCATGAAAAAGAGCTGTTGCTGTTCCTTGTTCCTGGTGACGTGGTTGTTGGGCATCGAAAGCTAAGATGCGAGCACGTAGCTCAGTAAAACTGGGAAGAGAAGATTGTTGTGAGAGGGCCGTTCGGAGCATGAGGTAGTCTAGTCCAAGCCCGTGAAGTGTTGCCAGTACTAAATCTTCATCAGAGACGGGCTTTTGAATGGCTGCCAACTGATCAGCAAGTGACTTGGCATGACGAAGATAATCATCAATTGATTTGGAGCCTTTGTTGAGCTCAAGGAGTTGAAGCTTGAGGCTGGAAGCACTGGCGGCAGAACTTTACGAGAAGTGGCTAGCTAGGCAGTCCCAAATTTCTTTTGAGGTGTTGAACCCAATTGTGAGTTGTGAGACGCTTTCAACCAAAGAAGTAGTGATAAGACTAACTATTTGTTGATCTACAGTAAACCAATCCTCATATTTTGGGTTGAGAATTTCTTTTTCCGGTTCAATTTGAGTGCCAGCTGTCATGATGGTGTGAGATGGTTTTGGTATGGAGCCATCAACGTATCCCCAGAATTTGGCACCATGAAGGTAGGGCTTGATTTGTCTCAGCCATATCAGGTAATTTGTTTCAGTGAGTTTGGTGAATTGAGCTGTGTTTTGAGAAGGAAAAGAAACAGATGAAGAAAATGCAGAAGCCATGGCAGAAAAATAGAGAGGTGATGCAGAGAGAAAAACAAAGATGATGTAGAAAATGTAGGATCCTAAACCTAGGTTGATATCATGTAGAAATTGTATTTTTGTTGTATTTGATTGATGTATGATCTGTACATTATATAGCAGGCTACAGGAATAATTACAGGCAATATTACAGGTGCAATAATCTTGTGTAATTACAAATCAAAACTGATCCTAAACTATAGCTATATTTGAATTCAAATGAGATCTGATTTGTGATGGCTTGATTATTGCTATGATTTAAATGATGCGCTGATTTTGTGGGATTTCTTTAACACTTAACTCACAACTTGAGATGAGAATATTACATAGTTTCATCGAACAGATTAATTGGAATCCAATGGCTTTCCACTACTGCCAGAAATTTACAATCTAATAAAGTGTTCAACACATGTCCTTGTGGACCTTGTCCAGTTTTTGAATCTCAGAGATGGGTACTTCAAAGACAGTGAAGAGTCCATGTACAGATATATCAATTCAAGTAGCAGCTTATATGATGGACTTGCTGAGAAATAAAGAGTGTAAAACCTTTCTTAAATAATATTAGTATCTTAATCTATCCCAGGTAATTTCTTGACGGACTCGTGAGCTGTGGCAACTGACAAATGAATGAAGTGCTGAAGAAAAGCTGTAGTCTTGTAGATGACGAACACGGAACATACTATAAAACACGTCTAGTGCTGAAATCAAAGATTGATAAACAGCTCTTATCGTTATTCCACTGCCTCATGTTTCTGGCAGATTTCATACATATACAAAAATAGATGTTTAGTTGTGCATGAGTCTGCAACACTATCTGTAGAATGTGCAAGGTCTCCACAACAGATATAATAACTTTGTGTTTTAGATTTTATCATAGAGTCAGATGCCATATTTCTACACAGCACTAATGTTGGATGAAACATAAAGATGCATGCTCAATTTCCAGCTTCTTCTATTTACTGAAACGTAAAGATGCATGCTCAATTGTCAGCCTCTTTTATTTACTTATTATACCAGTAAACTACAGTTTATTATAAAAAGGTAATACAAACATGGAAAAACGCAAAACAAGAAGCCAACACAACAGGAAAATGCATATTTTTTAAACAACTTATTAGTTGCAGAAGCTATAGAGCCAACACAATGTATTCGTTTTATGGTCTACCTGAATATCCGGCTCTGCCACTACAAACTGCTTTAGCATGCGATTTCCAAATGCCCGGGACATTGCTAAGACTCCACCAACTCTCCAAGTTCCTGGTAGCAGATATAAAACAATTATTACAACTTGAAATATAAATGTGAAATTCAATTTAACTTATTTATATTAATTAGTGATGAAAAATCCCGTGATGATGTTTTTACATTTTTTAGCTCCCATATACTGGACTTCTTTATATATGCAGTCTCTGAGGGTGTTTGGTTTATCATTTCCCTCCCATGCAGTGTTCCTTTGAGAGAAAAAAGCTACCCAAATACCCTCTCTATGCTACCAGACAAAAAGATTAATATACAGCCTACTCCATTTAGGAGCATAAACTGAAATCAATTCACAGAGCAATACGTTACAACAGGGACATTCATAAAAAAGTTTCTTGACAAATGATATTATCAATTATAGTGAGAAAAAAATACAGGGAAGGGAAGTAGAAGAAAAGAGAAGGAAGTTTCTCCCATGCGCTCCTGAGACCTGAGTGTGACGAAGAGGGAAGTAGAAGAATCTGGAATATTGTCAACCGTCTTAGATACAAATCACTTCTTGTCCCAGTTTTTATATGTGGATATATATTAAATTCATTTCTGAATGTTTATAACACTCTCTCCAAAAAAACATTATTCAGTACATGATTAATAATTATAGAAGATTGATCTGAAGACTAACTTAAAATCAAGTCATTAATAGCTGCCAAAGGCCCAAAGGCCAAAGCAAAAACTAAAATGCACATTAACAGGTTGCACAACCTCTTAACGAAGAAAAATGCCAAAAGTCATATTGGCTACATATATATGTGCAGTTTAAATATATACGGTGTTTCAATCAACATAATAATTCTATGAACTCTAAAAAACTTATGGAAAAGAAGACAACAGCTCAAAAATAAAGCATGGCTACTACTTGAAAACATATAATGCACACCCACTATTAGCTTTGTAAAAAATCCGTCATTTTTAAACAATATTTGTCCATGAAATTAGACATCTGACAGAGAAGCTTGCTCAATGTAAAACAACACCAGCTGTCTGGCTCTTAATATTGCAGCATGTGCTTTACAAGATAAAAGAACCCTGTATCTTACAGTAATAAAGAAGACCAACATAGAAAAGTTTTACCTGCCCACATCACGATACCACCAGCATTCTCAATTCGCTTCCGCTCGTCACTTCTATTTGGTTTATGATCCTCAGAAAGGGGAATTGCTGCAACAAAGACAACATGAAATTATTTTAACACAGTTATCGAGAGACTGAGCACAAATAATCTGTTATTCTTATTATGTACCCTAAACCAAAATAATGCAATTAACAAAGCAGAAAACATCATACAGCAGTTAAGTACGCTAAATTTGAGAGAAAATTTGAAACATCTGATATACTTCACAAACATAGAGCAAGACAAAAATCTCTGTATCAAAGTATATCATAACCTCTTTATGGACTGACTAACGATAATATTGCATTTTGTTGCATAGTTTTTCTTACATTACAAAAATAGTGTAGCAGAGCTGACTAGTGCATGAAGAAATGTTTAGTGTGACGTCCACTGAGACATCAATATTAGGAATAAACAAGTAACACTAGTGTCACAAATTTTATAAATCCACCTAAGACAAGTATGATGTGTGTATCTATATGATCTGGATCAAATAAAAACTATCAAACAGAAACCAGACCACTAAGATTCATCAAAATTCAGAATATTGAGGTTTGAACCTTCACTTCGTCAATGTAATAGTTCCCCTCAAGGTTTTACCAATCCTAACCTAAGGTATAGTTCTATACATATCGCTTTCACTTCATTTATAACCTGTCAAATTCCCCCTCAAGGGTCCACCTTACCCAGTTAAAGTTAGAGTTAATCTTCTGTATGGAAAGAGTCAACATGTTGAATCCGGTTCATCTATGCTGAATTCCGTTATGTTTTTTTATTTAATTGTTTTTTGAGAACCTTATCTGCGTAAATTAATTTTATAATTTATCATAATTAAAGTACAACCTTCTTCTCGCAGGAGGATACGTAGGTCAAATATTTATAGTGCAATGAAATTGTAATTTAATCTTACACGTTTATATTCCCAAAAATATGGTAGCAGACTAGCAGTATGTATTCTCCCTTTTTAACATAATAACTCTGTCTATAAAACAATTAGTAATTTATAATAACTAGATTACCACCATCTCAAAGCAGGATATTTTGGTCAAAATCTTAAAAATGTTTTAAAATTGTAATTTAATCCTAATCATGTTTCCAACCCCAAACATATATTAGCAAATGTATTCTTCCTTTGTCATTAAGCATCATATATGAAACCTACAAGTCTACAACATTAAACTCAAAAAAAAAAAACTCTTAGAAAATTGACAAAGGATGTGTCTGCGTGAACATATATAATTATATATACATATAGTTATCTTCAAGTACCTTTCCCTGCCTTTGATATGACGGTCCGTGAATCTCCAACATTGGCAACATAGAGATGATTTCCAACTAGAACGGCTGTTGAAGCCGTTGATCCATCGTCCCGGAAAGTGTCCTTCTCAGATTCCAAAAAGTCCTTGTCAATTTGTTGATATATTTGGCCTGTAAATTACAGGTTGTGAGGTAAACTACATGTATACAAGCAAAAAAGTTCGTCCAAACCATAGAAAACAAAGACAACTTTATGTTATACTAACTATTTGTTGAACTGGCTAAAAGCTCTGCTTTCAGAACACCAGACCAGAGCAATTGGCAGGATTGGTAGTAGATGAAGGTTAATATTATAAACTGGAGGTTAGTTATAGCTAATCTCGTGTCGTTGTAAAATTCTGGATGCTTCACAAGACTCTCAAACAGATGATTCTTTAGAAACTCAGCTGCACGTGAACCTCCATGACCTGTAACAGCCAGTCAACATATATTAATATGAAGAGAGAAAAAACAAAACAGAATCTATTTTGGTTTACTAAAAGATATGGAATCAGTTTGTGCAGAGTACAGTTAGAAGCAGGCCATATGAACTAGAGGATGTAATGTTACTAAATAAAGCAGATTACGCTATATATATTATAAACCAAGCGAGAATATAGTTTTGCAAGTATTAAAACATGAATGGAAACCATGAGTTTAAAGTATGCTGCTAGTGACTGAGATACCTATAGAAGTGGAGTGGATCTTATGTATCCTACAGTACCATATGAGTGATTATACATATATCCAAATTTAGGTGGCAAGTGGATTTTATAGGTACTTCATTAAGATATAACTTAAATAACTCACAAGGGGGCGTCGAAGATCCTAAAATTGGACGATCAGCCCTTCAGCTGGTTAATATTATTTATTAATCAATTATCCCCTTTCCATACAATATATGACATTGATGATATTGAAATACAGGAGTTGTATGAAGGTAGAACTATAGAAGATTCTGGTTTAGAAAAACTCTTATCTTTTACAAAAGGTAATGTTCTGCATTTTTACGGGACCTGCAGAACCAACACGTTGCTCAATACTGCTTGGATAAATTTTGGAGGTCATACTAGGGCTGAGTATTAAACCATTTTGGAGGTCATACTTCACTGCTATACTCCCTCGGGTACTTCACTGCTATACTCCCTCGTATTAAACTAATTCACTGGGCCACTATGGTTGAAGTATTTAATGTTATACCAATAACAGAAACCACCCAAAGAGTCAGCAGTTTCCAAAGGCGAACAATGATAGTATACTGGAGCCAATATGATGGTTATCACAATTAATAATAAAGAAATAGGTATACTTCTAATTAATTAGTTTTTCTCTTCTATCACCTAGATATCTGATACTGACATCCCAGATTGGAATCGACACCGCCACAATTTAATATTTCTGTATTTGCAATATGTAACTATGCAGGCGTATAAAATGTCACAAAACCCGGTGTCAATGAAAGTTGTAACAACTTCCAGGCAGCAAGTCTGTGCTCAAGAAAGAAACATTACATATCCCTGAGTACACAGCTGCAATAATAAAACAACTCATAATTATAGCAATGGATTACATGAGAACCTAACCATCAAATATCCCAAAGAGACAAACTGTCGTTCCATCGATTTTGGAAATCTTAACATCATAGAAATCCTCCATGCTAACTCTCTTTCCCCTGAAACTTGAATACCCACAGCTCAATTTCCCGTCTTCACTGTCATTAGCACAGCACATTAAGTAAGTGCAACTCTGATTAAACAAGAAAACCTTTATTAAAAAAAGAAGCAGAGACCATCAAATATGAAATAAGTATCTTTCTGTCATCCAATGAAATATGTTTAAAGCAGTTTAGAATAATATGTATCCATAATATATGTTTTACTGAGTAATGGGGTCTGCACATGAATAATTAGTAAACATATATTCCAGAAACATGAAAAAAAAAGAGAGAGAGAATTTCAATTTCTGCTTTTACAATACTTAAATGCACCCACACCATATTATAAAATTCAACCCCACATGTCTCCCTTTGGAAGTAACTTATGATATCAGGTTAAGGATTGCTTTACCCACAGCGCTTTCTAATTCTACAAAAAGTATCTTACAGATATATAGACCTCAAAAAAGTTTATGTAAATATACAAATAACTCAAAGTCACTTGCTTATTCCATGTGGCAGATTGATAATTAGGCACATACCACACTTGCCAAATTCATATTTGTTGATTTAAAAAATATGGAACCTTTCATTCTAATAATTTATATCTCGATAGTCGATACTCTATATAGCAATACCCCATACGCAATGTTTCCTGCCTCTAATTGGACATGCATTCATATTTAGAATATTAATTGCTCGAATATTACATAAGCACAACAAGGTTCAAGAACAAAAAATTTAGTGAGTCTAATTATTTTTTGAGATGTGCAGTCTCATTGCATGCAACTTCTTTTCAAATTGAAACAATAAACATCCGTGTAAAGTTAACTTATAAATTTTGTTTTCTTTAGCTTATAAACTACCTCATTGATTTAATTAAAATTTATAATTATTCAACATGGCGTCAATAATTTCCCCGTCTCTTTCTTCCATACTCCAACAAACCTAGCAAAAGCTAGTAAAAGCTACAAGTTTACAACATTTACATAATACCATATTTCTAATATCTCAGTTGAGAATGAGATGCCAAACAATGTAGCCCTCAAATTCAGATGTCAGACCTTATCAAAATCAAGATCAAACTAATATAGCATTTTCAAATATATAAATTTGTGAGGATAGCCCTTGTCATCCGGTCGCACAAATCAGCAGCTACGTGTCTACGCTGTTGAATAATATGATCCTGCTAGGTTTTAGGAGAACTGATAACTTAACATGGTATCATAGCTCTGGTCGTACGAGGTCTCGAGTTCGAGTCCCTCCTACCCCCAATATTCTCATTTATTGAAAGTATTGATGTTGTACTATGGTGGGCCCAAAAAGGGACGAGATCCCCACATAGTAATTGAAATTATTGAAATTTGATGGACACAAGGCCCAAAAAGGGACGAATCACCTTGTGATCCACTCTTGTCTTTCGAGTGGGGGATATTGAATAATATGATCCTGCTAAGCCCGCTTCCTAACACCTTGAGGTTTTAGGAGGTTTTAGGATAACTAGTAACTTAACATACGCCACTACTGACTGAAAAGCTCTAACCCAAGTTCTAGGACTGCATTTCAATTGGTTGATGGCATAAAAAGTATGGTGAGAGAAATCCTATTTAAATGCTGAATTTCAGAAGGAAAAAAACTGATTTCATCCTAATCTTAGAGCTTTTTTAAGAAAATCAGTTGCTTTTAGTCAGCGGAGGTTGAGCTTTTTATCCTCTATTAGGAATTATGAGTTTTGATGATAACAAAGTTCTTAGAATTACAATATAGAATCCATTTTAATTGTAACTGGTCAATGGATACAAGACTTATAAATATCCATTGACTAGGAAACCATTTATCAGTTGAAATTAGTCATCAACTAATAAAATGGAATGTAGCAGTTGATTCATGTTTCTATTTTATCAATTGATTGTAATATGTCGATGGATGTCATAATCTAGTCAACTGATATCTATTTGACTTCAATTGATAGCTCTTCAACTGATGAGAAAAATGGCTGACAAATTATAAATATTCTAAGTCAGAATTCTCTCAAATAAAGTGATCAACAAATATTGGAATCAATGGATAAAGACACTGTTCGATGGATAAAGGTCAACAAACGTCAAATAATGGATCTCCATCAACGGATGAAAGCATCAAGGCTATCAACAGATAAAGGCAGTCAATGGATAAGGAGTCGATGGATAAACTAATTATCCATTGATACATCAATTGATCAATGGATAACCTATCCATCGATGGGTAAGCAAAGGAGGATCAACTGATAAGCTTTACAACAATTATCAGTTGATCAAGGTTTCCCAAATTAGTTAAAAACAAAAGGAATGGGATATTTGCAGAAAATGAATCAATGGAAGAAGTCTTGTCATGACTGCAAAGACTTTCAAGGCAACACAGTCTTCAAGAAAAAGATCACGACAAAGATTTTTCCAGAACAAGACAAATGCAAAGGAGACTGTGAAAAGAAGCTACAATCTATTTTAGTGAATACATTGTAAAATGTAATTTCAATTTGTATTTTATCAGTCGGCAGAAAAATAGATGTAGGAAGTGAACTGCTATATATAGTTTAGTAGTTCATTGTAACAAAAGTGTGAGAGAGAACAAGAACAAGAAAAGCTTAGAAAAATCAAAAACAATTGTATTGCTTTTTCTTGTTCACATTTTCATACTTGTAAGCAGTTTGGTTATTCTAACCAAGGTTAATTGAAAGCAAACATTCACTAATGGAAAACANATAGTTTAGTAGTTCATTGTAACAAAAGTGTGCGAGAGAACAAGAACAAGAAAAGCTTAGAAAAATAAAAAACAATTGTATTGTTTTTTCTTGTTCACGTTTTCATACTTGTAAGCAGCTTGGTTATTCTAACCAAGGTTAATTGAAAGCAAACATTCACTAGTGAAAAACCAATCCACTAGTAATTTTTTAAATTGCCTTGTTTTGTTTTCAATATATCAGTTTTTAATTCTAGCTTAAATAGTTCCTTCACTTTGCACCTTAAAACACTTCAATCTTTGTCTACAAATTTCAAATCCGCAAGAAATTTACATATTTCATAAAGTTTGTATTCAACCCCAACAAACTTTGTACTCAAGGGAAATAACATCCTCGCTCTAGCTTCTCCATTGATGCCCATTTGATCATGTTTCTTTATACGTTCATTTAAAATTTCAGTTAACAAAGAAAAAAGGGTTCTAGGACTGTCATCAATGAGATTATCCAATCATAAAGTGGGAAAGGGATAGTTGCAATAATCTCACAATATTTCAGTTAAAACATATTTCTATTATATATTAATTCGTTGGATTTTGATGTAAATCCCAAGTGTGAAATGCAGTNATTGATGCCCATTTGATCATGTTTCTTTATACGTTCATTTAAAATTTCAGTTAACAAAGAAAAAAGGATTCTAGGACTGTCATCAATGAGATTATCCAATCATAAAGTGAGAAAGGGATAGTTGCAATAATCTCACAACATTTCAGTTAAAACATATTTCTATTATATATTAATTTGTTGGATTTTGATGTAAATCCCATGCGTAAAATGCAGCCTAGGACAACATACAACACATAATGACTCGAGTCTCGCCAAGACCATAAAAGTTGATATCCAAAGAGTGTGGTAAATCTAGCGAACTACATAAAGATATAAAAATGGTAAGTGACCAGGTGTTTTTTGGGTTTTTTTTTAAAAAGTTTAATAAGTTGCGTTGTAGTCTAAGACAAGCAAACTTATAATCTAAATTCTAGAATCTAAACTGATAATCTTAGTTCATAAAAATTGATATGATCATAAACCCAATCACCTCTTCAATCCTCCACTGGGATAGGTACCATTGTCATCCTTTTCAGGTATGGGGTTAGAGACTGAATCCTTTCAAGAGGCTTCACCTGTATCCATCATCATCTTTGTGGAGATTGTAAAGTTGCAATTCGGCAAATATTTCGGGCTTTTAGCTTTAATCAAACTCCTTGTAATGAAGCTAAATTGAGCTCTTTCCTTGGTTGTTCTGCCAATATATGCCCAATTTGAAGAAGCACAGGCCTTAGGCAAATGCTGCATACCATCTAATAATACCACCTTCCTTTTGATTACCCGAGTTTACGGGCTGGTTCTGTTATACAACATAATAAAGCCAACTATTAAATCCATGACATTCTAACATTAAACAGTAATAGAAACAGCAATATTTTTAGTAGCATTCTTAACGTAAATCCATATACCATTTAATCACTTCATCACTATAAAATAAGATAAGAACTTAAATGTATACCAATCTATTTATTCATGTCCGTAAAAAGAAGTGACTCGATTGTCGTCACTTAATCTGGTTCCCTTCGAGGCTCCAACCATACTACCATTGAAAAAAAAATGAAAAACACTTGTAACCCATGACATGCATTTGTTAAGCTAGTACTACATCATATGCAATTCATGTTTTAAAATTTAATAAAAATAAGTATTTAAGTGCAAATGTGTCAACATTTTAAGAAATATCATCTCCAAACTCTATCATGTAGTGTATAAGTGGAATTTAACTAATTACAAAACTGTAGTAAACATTCAATTATATTAAAAAAAACAATAGAATTTTACATGAGCAAATCAGGATCTCACTCTCAGAATACTTGAATGTGCAAACTGCAAAAACACACATTTCAATGAAAATTACAAACATAAATAAGATACAGATAATTAAAAAAATAAAAAAATTACAGGATACAATTATACACTGATTCGAATACCAGAATGATCCGACCCGAAATAAGGATCGGAATGAGATGCAGGAGAGTGGAAGTAATAGTATATATAGAGATGAAGAAGAGGATCCGGATAATTCTAAAGATTTAAATAAAATAATAATTTAATAAGAACAAAATAGAGATTATATATGCGAGAGAATGAGTGAGGGGAGGGGAAGGCTTGAGATGAGAGGCTAGATGGTGTGGGAACGAGTGAGTGAGTGAGTGAGTGAGTGAGTGAATGAGTGAGTGAGTTGAGTAATGAGTAATTGAGTAGGATGTTTGCGAGGAGTGTGCGAGTTCAACTGAAAGAGATACAAGTCACTAAAGATAGCGACAGATGGCTCCCCATCTCGACTACGTGGCAGTCTTCACCGTCTTCATCCCTACATCATCACTTTTTTCTCCTCTAGCTCTATGTGAATGTTTAACTGTTTAAGTATTTTTTGAGTTTTTTTTTTGACAAAGAAGTATTTTTTTTAGTATTTAAATTCAGTTGAAATTGTGATCGGTAATCTTCCTTTTTATTTTTAACTGGTGTCATTTTATATTTTTAATTTATAGTATCATTTTTAAAATATGTGATTATATTATTTTTATATTAAATTGTTATTTGAATATTAATTTTATTATTTTTTATTAAAATATTTGATTTGTTAACAAATATGAATTCAAATAGATAAATATTTGTATTCATTATTCGCTTAATTATTCAGAAATTATATATTATTTATAAATATATAATAAATATATATTGTTATGAATTATTTTACACATATTATCATTTATAATATATATATATATATATATATATATATATATATATATATATATATATATATATATATATACACACACACACACAACATTTATGTGGAGTATTCTTAGCTTATTGCCATGCGATCCACATATCTAATTTTTTTAATATGACGTGAATTTATTTTTATTTTCAGAATAATAATTTAAATTTTGTTTAATATTATATGTATATATTTTTATATAATTTTTCATATATTTTATTTATATTTTAATAAAATAATGTTTGTGTATTTTGTATATAAATGTGTTTTAGTTAAGATTAATGTAAGATATGTTTTAATTATGAGACTAATGTGAAATGTGTTTTAATTAGAATATTAATATTTTAAAATTATACCCAATAATTAATTAATTACCCGATCCAAATACCGACCAAGTACAACCAACTAATAAATTTTTAATATTTCAGCTTTAATAATATAGTACAAAATTATAGATTAGATTATGTATTTGTGAACATTAACCCATATTCTTATCTTTTCCTTCTGATAGTTTGGTTCGTTGTTCATTCCAAACCCATATTTGATGTTTGTTTGAAAATTTTTAATTTTAAAACTCATACCTCAAAACCATAACGTATGTAGGTATGTGTTTCTAATACCTCAGGGGAGGTGGGTACGAGCGTCACGTATGAGGAATCAAATAAAAAAATTATTATATTTATCTTTATTTATAAAATTATGTGTTAATTTTTATAATAAAAAATTTATAATGATATTGTTTAATATTTAATAAATAATAGTCGTTTATTTTTCATATTAATCGCATGTATTTTTTATTTATTAAAAAATATATTAAATTAACAAATTCATTCTACTGTTCAAACTATCAGAAATAATACTTCATTTTCACACCACATTAATCTGATTCCTTATTCCAACTCGATACCACTCTATGAATTAAACGACCCCTTAATGAGCTAGCCTAATAGCTTATGTATTATAACCCAACAAAATTTAACCATTTTCCCCCTTTTTCTTAAACGAATTCAAATAGTTAAATGAATATAAATACTTCATGAATTTAAACGAATTCAAACATGAATACAAATAATAAACAAGCACGAATTTAAATACGAATATTATAAACAAATACAAATACGAGAATTGAGACATTCTATTCGAATTCGTTTTGTTAATAACCTTCATCTCACTTAGGGATGACAATTTTCTTCCGCTCCGTGGATATCGAACCGTATCTACACCGATCAATACAGATAATTAATCGAGTTGACGGTTAACACAGCAGAACGAATAACATTTTATTAAAAATTTCGAATACAGGACGGATATGCCAGATATTATGTACTCCAACCGTACCCTATTCATATATACACACATATATTTATGCGTATATATAATTTTATATATTAAAAGTTATTCAATAAATTTTAAATATATAATAATACAAGAATTTCAAATAATATCTATAAATATTTATAGATTATAAGAAATAATATTTTGTATGGATAAAATATATTTTTATATAAAATAATATTTAATAAATATTAAAAAAATTAAAATAAATATCCTATGAACAATACATGCTCATACCCGTATTCGTTGGATTATTATAAATTTATAAAAATTTATTTTATAAAAAGAGAGTAACAAATATTTTGATATTTTCAAAATCCTGTAAAAGTGAGTTCATATTTTTGTTTTGCTTTTTTTGGGCTGGATTTGTGGCCATGGATTATGGATACAAGTTATATTCAACTTACCAGTCCGCCCGCAAAATCTCAGCTTGAAATTATTGAATTCATTTTAAAATTAATATTATTATATTAATCATTCCTTTCCAAAAGTTTATTATTTCTTCAGCTGGCAACAGTAGTAAAACCAAATCGGCCGTCAATGCAAAAATTGTGGACATATTTTTATAAATATATAACTTTAAGAAAAATAATTTGAAGTTTATCTTCAAAAATAAAAAAAAACATTGGTTACTAATCATTATTTTTATTGATAAAAAGTTACAGTTTACCAACAACTAGTCCTTTAAATTAAAGGATTAGTAAACGGTCAAATGATTTGACCAAGTCAAAATAAGGTTTGTTATTCCTGTGAGTTAATATGCGGTTATAAGCAAGCAGACGGCTGGTTATTGTATTGCGGTGGCTATTGAGCATACTACTGATTACAATTAATTTAGTACACGCATATAAAATGGAGTACATGTAAAATGAATAACATGGAAGCAAATGCACAATTNTTCTTATCGCTCGTACTGTAGTGGTTTATAAATATATACCTACCTACATACAGGCCAGATGTTTAGAAAAATAAATTGAAAAAAATATCCAAAGACACCAAAACCAAAATACTCTGCCCTAGAAATTTCTTTCAACTTTCCTTGCTCGCCTCGATCATACAATCACTTTTCTCCCTTGTTGTATCCAACAATCTCAACTCAAATACACATTCAGTTATCTTGTATCTATCTCTCAGTCGCTGCACCAATTTCAGTTGCGTGATTACTTTGCTGTTTGTTTGTTACTCCTCCATTTGGTAATTTCACTCATTCACGTGTTGGTATTTCTATGTTTTTATTTATGTATGTGTATAATTGTACGTGTGTGTATTTATTGTGATGTTGTTTATTGCATTTCTGATTCAGATTGCGCAGTTTTTAATCAGCTAGACTTTTCTGTTTTTTTTGTTTACATTGATTTTGTTACTGGTAGTTTATTGTGTACGAGTATTCGAGGATCGATAGTGAGTGAGTTGCATCTTGGATTTTGGGTAGCGGTTTGATTAGCATGGAGTAGGAGTAGTGGTCTTTGTTATGTTAAGAATTTGGAATGTTGAAGTGATCAGAATTCGACAAGTGGCAATGCTTTTGTGTTACTGGATTATGGATATGAATTGTATATCTTTCTTTTTTAGTGTTTGCTTAAATTATATATGAATTTTAGGTTTTCTATTTTACTAGCATGACTTTAAAAATCCAAAATAAGATTCTTTCCGTGGTAACTTTCAAATGTTTTTTCAACTATCATATTCTGATTATATTTTCTAAAGGATATCGATTATGGCTGTAACTCAAACGACTTGTTTGCTCACAATCTTGAGCTTGAGTTCTACTAGTCGAACCCGTTTTCATTCGCTAAGAAGATAAGATCAAGTTTGATGATAATTTTCGTACGATGTGTATAATGAATTTAGACCAACTATATCATGTAAATTCAAAACTCCATTACTCCAGCTTGGCTCTATTCAAAATGTTTGCCACAGGCTCAAGTTCAAACCTAGGTTTTTGTCCGATTAAAAAAATTGGCTCGACTCTGTTACTTAAGTAGAATTTGATAAGACAATGTAGTCTCAACTGTTTAAACCCCTAAATTATCACTTTTTTTTATCTCCAGGAGTGGGCATTCAATGCTCCGTGTTTCTACTTGAAGCAGCTTTCTATACAACTAGCATCTTTGCTTTGATCGGAAGCCAGAGCTGTTCTACTTTCTAGACAGTCCATTACACATAAAGCAAGCTAATGAATTACAAGAAGGAGAAATT
>QRFB01020728.1:0-12247 GCA_008931105.1 Oenanthe javanica | reverse complement strand
GCTCTGTGATCATCTATCTCAGATTGCACACCTTTGGCAAGGTAGTGGTTTGACTGAAGTTGAACCTTAGCAGCTTCATGAATTGAATCATGCATGACACTTGGTGTAAAAATCTTCTCACAAGATCCAAGAGAAGTGAGATACTTCTGTCTAGTCCATTCCAATACTTCCTTCATGCTAACTACAGATTTACCATCCAGCCAGGCATCCACATTTTCCTCTTCATTTTCAGCCAGATTTGCATTCTTCTCCTTTAATTCCTCCTGATTCTTTGCATATTCAAGCATAATTGCAGCATAGTCTTTGTTTGGAAAATGAGAATTCAATAATTGCTCTGTAATGTGATAGAATACCTCTTAATTGATCTCTATATAACTACTTTAATTTCTCATCAGAAAGTGTCCCACCAAGAGATGATGGTCCTGAATCCCTGTCATGTTGCACAGGTTCCAGCCATTGTGACAGAGAGTGAGAGCTAGGGCCACTTGTGACAGTAGTCCCCTCAGTATCTATTTCCTCATCCAATTTCTCAGATGATTCATTAGACACTGGATGAACAAGTGATTTCTCCTGAGGAGATAGTCTTTGAATGACTGAGGAGTATCCAAGGGATGTCATTTGCATGGTGTGGAGGTCCCCCAAATTACCCAATGTCTATGAAGACACTTGGCTGTGAAATGCCTGAGCCCCCACAGAGTCTGAAATAAAGACTCCTGANATGGTGTGGAGGTCCCCCAGATTACCCAATGTCTGTGAAGACACTTGGCTGTGAAATGCCTGAGCCCCCACAGAGTCTGAAGTAAAGACTCCTGAAACCTCTGTGGTTTTGATGGTGTCATCGGGATATGCCTCAGCATGCATTCCCTCACCATCTAAATGAGTGTCCTGAGTGGTGAACAAGGTATTATGCACCAAGTCACTTGAGTGGGGCTCACCAGGGAAATAAGAATCCTGATGATCAACAACCTCATGTGTTTGACTAGACACATTTGGTGGAGAAGAAATTTTAGAGGTAGAGGAGAAAGTGTGAATAGTACTGAGTTTTGGCAACTCCCCCTGAGAAAATGGGGAAGTTTCAAGAGAGGAACCTATCTGTGCACAGAGTGTCTCCTTTTCAACTAATACACCTTCATTGACAGGAGTGAATTCCTGCAATGGTGCAGACTCTGTACAGGATGGAGTGGGTTGGCTCCCAATTTCAATAGATGCACCTTGATGAGAAAGTGCACCTAGAAGTAGGTTTAATCCCTTGTTAACTTCTACATCCTGTTGAGAGGATGTAGAGTGGTCTGTTGTGGCCTTTTTATTTTTCTTTCTCCTGGTCAAAGGCTCCACAGGTGACTCATCTGATTCATTTTCTACAACTGTTTCTAACATTCTTTTCTTAACAGCTTTCTCCTTCTTCTTCTTTGCAACTACACCCTGTTGAGAGGATGTAGAGGATGGTTTGCTAACATCTAGGGATTTCAAAGAAGGGCTAGCAGTTGGGTTGGAAGTCCTTGGGTTAGGTGCATTTGGTACTTCTGCAACCTTAGGACCTCCTACTGTATCAAGGTAACCATATTTAGGCTGCACTAGTGGATATCCCTCAAACACACTCCTCATGTGAGGGGTGATTATGAGAGGGACATTCACAGTGGTTCTCCTATCCAATGTGGCAAAAATGATTTTTGACATGGATTTGGAGTAGCCAATTCTTTGTTTGTTCATTCCAGGCAATTCAATTAAACCAGCATTCTTATAATTGAGAATTAATTGAATAAAGCGAGGAAAGAAAATTTCATTACCTCTCTTGGGAATCCTGGTTATGAGTTCCCCAAGAACTAGCTTTCCAACATTGAGCTTTTGGTTGTATGCTAATGAGTAGGCCAGCTTCAAGGCAATGAGGCTTATCTGGTCAAACCCTGTTTTTCTGCAGGTGAAGACTCTTAGGATGGTATCAAACAGGAATGACCATTCCTTCCTCATGTACTTCTTGTTTAATTTACCCAGCTTGAACTTCTCATCAACTCCTCTCTTTAGATTATCAGCATACCTAATGAAGTCCAGAAAATCTAGAAGATCATCTTCAGTAGGTTCTTCATTAAACTCTTCGGTTGGTATATTCAAGCTTGTATTCACATCATTTTCATCAAAACTGATGTCTTTTCCTTGGATTTTGCAGGTTACAACCACTTTTGACCTACCATCCTCCAAAGCTATATTTTCCCAGTCAGCAGTCTTCCAAAATTGCTCAAGAATGTCGAGATACAGTGTGGGGTTTGCCAACAGAGCTTCATTCAGATAGGAATCGATGAGAAACCTAGTGAAGCATTTGTACTGCGCCTTAGCATCTGCGTCTCTTGCAATGGCGAGAAAGTTGGTTTCAGGAATTACGTACACTTCAGTTGCAGGTTTCGAGCTTGAAGATGCCATAGAGTTGTGTATAGAAAGAGAGAAACGAAGAAATCGAAGGTTTTAGAGAGTAGAATAGCAAGGGTTCAAGTGTAGCTGTAGAATGAGAGGGTTTCTTTGAGTTTGAAATTAAGTGTAGAAATGAAATGTTATTTCTACTGTGCTATGTATAATACTTAGACAACTCGACTAGAATTGTAATCGATTTTGTATGTTCGAGAACTCAGAGAAGAGTAAAGTTAGTTTCAGTAGAGAACTGTCAGAATTTGATCGAGAACTCTCAAGAATATATATACATGATTCGAGAACTGAGATAGTCGAGAACTCTGATGATTCGAGAACTCTTGACAGTACTCGATTGAGAACTCTAAAAATGAGCTATTCGAGAACTCACAAAATCATGAGTCGAGAACTCAAAAGAAATAAGTAACTAGTCGAGAAGTCAGAAAATGATGGCAACTTAATCACAAACTCTAGTTTTTGACAGATTATTCCATTTTCACTTAGAAAATAGAATAATAATTTACAGACTTCATTTCTTAGATAAATAAAATCCATTTATTCATCTTAAAAAAAGAAATGTGTCTGATTGATATTCCTGAATCTTTAATTATCACACTTGTTATTTAATAATGCACAAGTATAATAATTCTTTTCAGGCTTTCTCAGAACAAGAAAATAGTTCCAAGATAGTTTTAAAAACATTTGTTAACAATATGTACAACAATATAACTGACATATTTATAAATATATACCAGTTTTGTTTCACTTAGATAAATCATTTGAGTTCATGTCTGTGAAATAATTGTTGTAACAATTGAAGAGATGTATTTATTAGGCCACTTATCCTGAAGAATTTAGCATTCCAATTTCACTAATCAACCTATTAAAGGAGGCTTCATCAAGTGGCGTAGTAAATATATCAGCCAACTANAATATATCAGCCAACTGTTTTTGTGTAGGAACATAGAATAATTTAATTACTCCATTTTCTGCATGTTCCCTTATGAAATGGTACCTTACATCAATATGCTTTGTCTTGGAATGGTTGACTGGATTGGCTACAATTGAGATGGCACTAGTGTTGTCACACATAATAGGAATTCCTTCTAACACTAGTCCATAGTCCCTTAGTTGATTCCTGATCCAAAGCACTTGAGCACAACAACTTCCTGCAGCAATATATTCAGCCTCAGCTGTGGAAGTAGAAACTGATTGTTGCTTTTTGCTAAACCAAGATACCAATCTCTGTCCAAGAAATTGACAGCTTCCTGAGGTACTTTTTCTATCCACTCTGCACCCAGCAAAATCAGTATCTGAATATCCAACTAAGTTGAATCATGTTTCTTTAGGGTACCATAACCCCATGAAAGGTGTTCCCTTGAGGTATCTCAAAATTCTTTTGACAGCAATGAGATGAGATTCTTTGGGATTTGCTTGGAACCTTGCACATAGACATGTAGAAAAAATTATGCNAGCTCTACTCCATTTAATTTGATGAGCTCCATCTCTATCATTTGAACTTGTTTCTTCCTGATTGAAGTGATTGCCAATAGTTGCAGATCCTTGCTTGAGAATCTCCCCCTGAGTAAATGCTAGGGTTGTGTGGAGAATTCTCAAGTTGAATATGACATCTTCATTTTCTCTTTCCACATTTGTTCCATGTGAGATGTCTACATGGGAGTCTTCATGGGTACTGATAACCTTTTCAGTTGNTCTCCCATCATGCTCATCTCATATTCACTTTGCATTAGCTTAGAGAACCTTTGACACAGTTTTTCATTTGTAGACCCAAAAATGATATCATATACATAGATTTGAACAAGTATGATATCCTCACCATGCTTCTTGTAGAAAAGAGCTTTGTCAATAGTTCANCACAGTTTTTCATTTGTAGATCCAAAAATGATATCATCTACATAGATTTGAACAAGTATGATATCCTCACCATGCTTTTTGTAGAAAAGAGTTTTGTCAATAGTTCCTCTAGTAAAATGATTTTCTAGAAGAAATTTTGACAAGGTGTCATACCATGCTCTAGGGGCTTGTTTGAGTCCATACAATGCTTTGATGAGTCTGTAAACAAAGTCTGGAAAATTTGGATCTTCAAAACCAGGTGGTTATTGCACATATACTTCCTCTTCTAATTCACCATTGAGAAATGCACTTTTCACATCCATTTGATATACCTTAAAATTTGAGTGTGCTGCAAAGGCTAGAAAAATTCTAATTGCTTCCAATCTTGCAACAGGAGCAAAAGTCTCATCATAGTCAATGCCTTCTTCCTGGGAATAGCCTTTTGCAACCAGCCTTGCTTTGTTTCTTATAACTATTCCATGTTCATCCATTTTGTTCCTATAGACCCACTTAGTGCCAATTACCGACCTGTCCTTTGGAGGTGGCACTAATTCCCAAACATTGTTTCTCACAAATTGATTCAATTCCTCTTGCATGGCAATTATCCAGTCTGGATCCAACATGGCTTCTTCAATCCTTTTTGGTTCATTTTGAGACAGAAAGCAAGCAAATAGGCATTCATTTATAGTTGCTCTTCTTGTCCTTACACCTTCATCAGGATTTCCAATGATTTGATCAGCTGTGTGAGCTCTACTCCATTTAATTTGATGAGCTCCATCTCTATCATTTGAACTTGTTTCTTCCTGATTGAAGTGATTGCCAATAGTTGCAGATCCTTGAGAATCTCCCCCTGAGTGAATGCTAGGATTGTGTGGAGAATTCTCAAGTTGAATATGACTGTAGTCTTCATTTTCTCTTTCCACATTTGTTCCATGTGAGATATCTACATGTGACTCTTCATGCATATTGGTAACATTTTCAGTTGCAAATGTTCCAGTCTCTATTTCATTTTCAAACCTCAAGGTGTCACAGTTTTCTCCTTCCAGATTCATAGTAGGGAACTTGAAATCATCAAATGTCACATTTGTGCTTTCCATAACCTTTTGTTGATCAATCACATATACTCTATAGACAGTTTTGTCCAAAGAGTATCCCACAAAAATTCTTTAATATGCCTTGGCTTCAAACTTCCCAAGGTTGTTGACATCATCCTTGAGAAAAAAGCATTTTGTCCCAAACACATGCATGTACTTTACAGATGGTCTTCTATTTTTCATGATGTGATAGAGAGTCTTTCCAACTGATTTTGTGATGAGTGTTCTGTTTTGAGTGTAACAAACAGTTCTAACAGCCTCAGCCCAAAAATTAGTTGGTAGATTTGCTTCTGCTAGCATGGTTCTTGCAGCTTCAATGAGAGTCCTGTTCTTTCTCTCAACCACTCCATTTTGCTGTGGACTTCTTGGGGCTGAGAATTGGTGAGTGATTCCTTTTTCCTCGCAGAATTCATTGAGTATAGCATTTTTGAATTTTGTTCCATTGTCACTCCTTATGGCAACCACTGGTGTATGGCCTTTATCCAATCTTCTCAAATTTTCAATGACAACCTCAGGAGCTTCATCTTTTGAGTGCAAGAATTCTACCCAAGTGTACTTTGAAAAATCATCAACCTTGACTAGAGCAAATCTTTTCTTAGACATGGACATGACATTTACTGGTCCAAACAGATCCATATGAATTAATTGTAGTGGTTTTGTGATTGAAGTGAATTCCTTACTCTTGTGACTAGATCTCTTCATTTTCCCTTTTTGACATGCCTCACATAATCCTTCTATGCAGAATTCAAGTGTGGGCAGGTCCTTCACTAATTCTCTTTTGACTAAGGAACTAATGTTTTTGAGATTTAAGTGAGATAACCTCTTGTGCCAAAGCATACTTTCATTTTCTGAGGTCTTGGTATAGAAACAACAAATTTTCTCCTTGTTTGCATAATCCAAATCTACTACAAACAGGCTTCCTTTTCTTACTCCTTGCAGAGCAAATTCCTTGCTCTTCTTGTGTGATATTAGACACAGTTCCTTGTCAAACTCCACCTTCAAATCTTTGTTGCGGAATTGAGTGATGCTGAGAAGGTTATGCTTCAAACCACTAACTAGGGCTACATCTTCAATGACAACATTTCCATGAATTAATTTACCATATCCCATGGTGAAACCAATGTTGTTGTCTCCAAAGATTACCATTGGGCCAGCCTCATCTTTGAATTGTGACAGCAGGGCATTGTCACCAGTCATATGCCTTGAACAACCACTGTCCAAAATCCACATGACCTTCTTCTTACCTGTGACCTGTAAATACACACAAATCAAGTTTTCTTTGGTACCCAAACAAGGTTGGGTCCTTTATGCTTAGTCACATGAATGTCATTCCTGTTCTTAACAGTCTCAGTCACTTGCACATGCACATTTTCATTTTTCTTGTTTTGATTTTTAGCTTGATTAGTGCTTTCAGAACTAGATGCATGCTTAGGTGACGGAATGTTTTCTATGTTTGACAGGACTAGCAGATTTAGGTCTAGAATGGTTGATGTACAAATTCTGACTTATGCATCCATCAACAAACTGTTTCCTGAGCCTAAAGCAGGTATTCATGATATTCATGTTACATGGAATACAATCAAATTTATCACAAAATTTATGATCATCATGCATCAAAGATTTTACATAACCACAGGCAAATTCATTATTTTTAACAACATGATTCTTGCACATATGAGTAAGATGATTTGTTGAACCATAATTTTTACAAATCTTTCTAGGTGCATTGTGAACAGGTGCATAATTGTTGTGTTTGTTGATGTCCATTTTTCCATTTCTATTTGCTTTTTTCTTCTTAACATGCATGGTGTCATTTTTCTGAACATTTTGTTTTGGTTCAGTTTGAGCAGGAATGGACTTGGCTTTGATTGTGGCTTCTTCTTTTTCAACAGAGGGCATAATTATTTTAGTTGATTCCTTATCCTTATCATCCAACTGTTGTTTGATGACCATACTAACTTCATCAAGATCAACAGTTGCTTTCTTAAAAATTGGTTCCTTGACATTTTTCAAAATGTGAGGATTTCCAAGGATTTCAACTTTCTTACCTTTTGATGAAACATATTTCTTCTTCTTGAGATTCTCATAATCAAAACCAACTCCAATCCTGGAATTTTCCTTATGCTTCTCATGGAATTCTTGAACAATAGTAACTGAGTTTTGATAAGATCTGATTTTCAACTCATTTTCAGAAATTTGTTCTTTAAGAAATTTTTCAATTTGTTCAGAATAAACAACTTTATTTTTGAGATACTTATTTTCCTGTTTCAAGTTTTCCAGAGTNACAGATTTTTTCTTTTTAAGATTCTCATAATCAAAACCAACTCCAATCCTAGTGCTTTCCTTGTTCTTCTCATGAAACTCTTTAACAATGGTTGCTGAGTTTTGATAAGATCTGATTTTCAACTCATTTTCAGAAATTTGTTCTTTAAGAAATTTTTCAATTTGTTCAGAATAAACAACTTTATTTTTGAGATACTTATTTTCCTGTTTCAAGTTTTCCAGAGTTATCACAGATAATTCTAGAGTTTCATTCCTAGCAGTCAGTTCATCATTAACTTTTACTAACCTATCAATTTCCTCATATGCAGCAGTCATACTAGTGTGGATGTTAAACATTTCAATGCTCAATTCTTCCACAGTCTTCTTATATTGGGAATTTGACATGTCAATGAGATTAATAAGGGTACCTGAGAATTTGAGGATAAAGATCCATCATTTGAGTTGGCCATGAGTGCCAGATTTCCATACTCTTCTTCCTCATCTTCATCTGTGTCATCCCCGCATTTTCCTTCAACAATATAAGATTTTCATGTCTGCTTTTTGAGTAGAGCTTCATACTTGGCTTCTAACTCCAAGTAATCTTTATCCTTCTTAATTGCTTTAGGTTTTCTACACTCTGTTGCAAAGTGTCCAAGATCATTACAGTTATAGCATCTTATCTTAGATCTATCAACTGTTCCAGTTTTGTATCCTCCATTGTTGGTGCTTCTTGTTGGATTCTTTCCTTTGCTTGAAGACTTGAAAGTTGGTCTTGGCNCATTCTGTTGCAAAGTGTCCAAGATCATTACAGTTATAGCATCTTATCTTGGATCTATCAACTGTTCCAGTCTTGTATCCTCCATTATTGGAGCTTCTCTGTGGATTCCTTCCTTTGCTTGAAGACTTGAAGGTTGGTTTTGGTTTGAAACTTTTGTTTCTTTTGAATCTCAAATTTCCAAACTTCTTTGCCATGAAGGCCATGGTTTTGTTGTCCATGCTTTCAAGTTCTTCAATGGTGTAGAAGTCTTCTTCTTCTGATTCACTCTTGACAGAGTCCTTTTCTTTCTGTTCCTGATCTTCAAACTCTTCAGATTTCAACTTCTTGCGTGTACCAGTCTTTTCAGTTGTTGATGGTTCCTTAGCAACCAGGGCATTTGAGACATTTGCCATNTGCTTGTACCAGTCTTTTCAATTGTTGATGGTTCCTTAGCAACCAGGGCATTTGAGACATTTGCCATTTTTCCTCTATTTGCTAAAATAGCCTTCTTTTGGTAAAATTCCAGCTCATATATCTTTAGTATTCCATAGAGGTCTCAAGTGGAAGCTTTGTTAAATCTCTTCCCTCTCTTATTACAGAAATTTTATGCTCTAGGTGCTCTGGGAGAGTTAACAAAAACTTCATATTTTTTTCCTTTGTTTCATAATATTTCCCATGAAGTTGAAGATCATTGATCAGTTTGTTGAACCTCTCAAATACTTCAGTTATGCCCTCATTTGGTTTTGACATGAATGCTTCATACTGAGAAACAAAGAGATGCCTTTGATTTTCCCTTACTTCCTCAGTTCCCTCACACAGAATTTATATTGTCTCCCATATGTGTTTGGCAGATGTACAATTGACAATATTATTGTACATGACAATGGGTCCTTAGGTATCTATGTTGCAGGAATAACTTCAGATCCACTAGTAGTTTTAGGAACTAGAGTTACTAGCATGAAAGGACCATTCTTCAATATGTTTGGGTACATAAAGTTTGCAGCCTTTATGAACATCAACATTTTCCTCTTCCATAGGTTGTAGTTTTCTCTGTCAAAAGAAGGAATCTTTATACTGCTTAGCTTCTGAGAACTCATCTTGATCTTTAGTCTGTATGTATATTTACAGCCTTGCTCTGATACCACTTGTTAGGAATTATGAGCCCAGAAGTTTATAGAGGGGGGGGGGTGAATGTATACTTCAACTTTTTTCGATTCTCTTCGGTAAATTCAAGGAAGGTAGATGAACTATTTTTAAGAATGAATCTTGAACAAGTTAAGTGTTTATCAAAACATAGAACATTAAAATAAACACAGGATGTAACTTTCAATCTAATTGTATTAGAAAGAATCTTTGCTACAATCTGAAATTCAAATTGAATTTCAGCTTCTTGTTCTAGGAAGATTACAATGTAAAAATCAAAGACTCTTGTCAAATGAGGCTGTGCATAAAATATATAGACTACATATCCTGTGCACATGCTCACATGAGACAGTGTTGCTAAAACTAGAAATAGACAGAAAATACTTTACATTTAACTCATATCCATTTCTAGCTAACACTGTTATGACAGACTGTTACATTCAGCCTTATATCTTATGTCATTTGTCTTGACTGACTTCCCAGCTTCATTGTAGACTTGTCTCTATCTTTGCAGGCTTGACTTATCCTGTAAAAACAGAGCTGCAACATTATCTGTCTTGTTCTGCAATTCTCCTTGAAAATAGCTCCTTGGTGCAGTCGAGTACTCTATTAAAATTGATTCGGGAAGTCATAGTGATTGACTTCTCGATTGAGTACTAGCTGTGACTTCTCGATTGGTCTTTGAATGATTGACTTCTCGAATGTCTAGACTTCTCGATCGCATACTATATTTGATGACTTCTCGATTAGACTAGACTTCTCGAATGAACACTTGAAACTGTGACTTTTCGATTGGTTCAGCTCTATCACTTCTCGAATGCTCCTTTTGCTAACTTCTCAAATTGATTTTCTGGACTTCTCGAATGAATAACATTTCACACTACTCGATTGACTTCAATATCTTTACTTCTCGAATGAATGACTTCTCGATCGAATACTGAGCCAATGAGTGTGTTTTGAGACTTCTCGACCAGTTGCATATTCCTGACTTCTCGAATGGGTGACTTCTTGAATGAGCAATTGTCTTAGTTGAATTCTCTGACTGCATTCCTTATTTCTTCAATAAGCCTTCTTTGTCTAGTTGCATGATTCAACTTGAATCTTCTAACAGACTTTATTATTGACTTCAATTACAACTTGAAATTACAATCTGATCAAACTACTATCTGTAATAATACATAGAATCTGTCTAAGTCACTACCCTATTACAGAAGTACTAAATATGTTACAGCAAGACAAATAATTACATAGGCTAGGCTTGATTTGGTCTAACAATAATCTTCTCAAAACTCATCCAAAATTATACCTATGCGTAGGCTTTAAAGCGCNAGATTAAATGGTTGCAACCATGACTATTTAGGATGAGGTTACTGGTTCGATACTATACAGTGACATAATTATATCTGGGAGAACCTGGAGTATTGGGAGAAAATATGTCTTGCATTATATACCACTTAAATATGAAAGGTTTACTATAGAACAAAACCCTATATATATATATAAGGTTTCCTTAATATTCCCCTCACTCGAAATCCCATTTTTGGGATACCATGTTGTGTAACCGGCTCATCTAAAATCTTAAGGTATTAGAGAGAGAGGCCAAAATGGATCTTATACTATTCTTTAACATTCCCCCTCACTCGAAATCTCATATTTGGGTTGAAGAGTGGATCACGATATATATATATATATATATATATATATATATATGTATATATATATATATGTATATATATATACATGTATATATATATACATATATATATACATACATATATATATATATATCGAATATTGGATATATAATTTGTAAGATATGAATTTAGAAAGATTTATATCTATCAATATGCGTACCGTACAGAAAAGGAATGGAGATAGGGGAGTGGTGTGCGTGGCTGACAAACGAAAGGGGAGTGGGTGCTGCGTGTGTTAAAAAAATAGGAAGGAAATTAAAGGGGGAGAAGATACAGGGGAGAGAGAGAGAAACAGAGGGAGGATAATTTGGGGGGGTTGTTGGTTGCGGGTAAGGGGGCAACCGGGTAGGTTTTATAAAAAAAAATCTTTTTTTTACTTTNTGTTGGTTGCGGATAATTAGGCTAGGCTTAATTTCTAAATAATTTTAGATAATCTCAAAAATTCTATAAAAATATTTTAGGGAAAAATATATTTTTTATTATTTTTAAATTGAATTAAAAATAATAACTTTTCCGAAATATTCAAATATTAAATTTTGAATATTCAAATAATTTACTCAAAATAAAATTTTCTTTCGGAAAAAAATACCGACTCGAGATACTAACTCGATCCGTAAAATAACATAAGAAATTTTAAACCGAACACAGCCCCACTGAACCGAAGATAGTTCCTAAAATAATAAAAAAATATGGGAATGCATCCAATTGGAATAAAATATAAAAAAATTTATTCCTCCACTTTTGAGAAAACCAATAAAATGAATAAATAATAAAAATAAATTTTGAAAAATATCCGGGTTGTCAAACATAAGACAGTACCTTAATCCTTGAAGTACGTCGCTATATTCTACAAGCGTGTAGAACCTAACTATATTTATATACTTATCTTAGACATATTCCTATTAACAAGAAAACTCACCTCAAACCCAACAAACCAATAAATAAAAATATAAACTCAATTATCAACTAATTCTCAAGCAACCAATTAACCCTCGAGACTTAAATATAAAATAACAATTAATCCTCGAGACACGAATATAAATAAC
>QRFB01020727.1:0-18539 GCA_008931105.1 Oenanthe javanica | reverse complement strand
ATAGTATGTGTAGGCTTACCCCTAAACAGTGCTATATGTTTAATTGTTTATGCCAAAAATAAATAGTTAAGTGTCCTGGCCCTATAAAAAGACGCGACTTCAGAGTGTATATATGTATGTATCAATGTATGTATCCTTTTTCTGTTAATTGTAACGCCTTTTATCATACTTCTTCCTGTGTTTTGAATCATTTGAGTAGGTTAAAATGTACTTGATCCATCTTTAAACGAAGCATCTGAACAGGCTGAACTACAGTAAATTGATTTGAATTCGAACAATTTTGTAAAAATTCATAATGCTGGCATTTTTTTTATATTAGAGGGCTTCCTCCGTTCGGTAATGTTTGACGTTTGACTTTTTAACACGAGTTTTTACTATATAGTTAGAATTATTATTTTTTAAATTTTCTTTTTGTGAATAAAAGTTTTAGTTTAATATTTTTATTTAAAAAAAGTAATAATTTTAACTATGTAATCAAATCTCTTAAAAATATGTGTCAAAAAATCAAACGTCAAATAAAACCAAAACGGAGGTAGTAAATGGTTTGCAAGCTGATCAATTATCGTGTTGATGACAAAACTAATATTAAACTACATTTACAGAAACCCATGTCAAATATGGAATAAAACAAAATATATTGAAATGTAAAATTTAAATTGACAAATAATTTGAGATGTAGAGAATACAATATATTACGGTATTTGTCAACTATAATAGCGAAACAAGCATTATTCGAAAAGAATTATTCACAAAATATTATTCCTTTTAATAATGCGGCATTATTAATTCTTCAAAGCGGCTCATAACATAATAACTCACAGTTATAATTACCAAATATAGAAAGGTTAATGATACGAACTTTACCAGCTACTTTCATTTCCAGCTACCAACTAATGAACTTTGAATTATGGCAAGAGACTAACAGTATCCGATGCATGAAGACACACAATACTGAAGAGACGTCGAGAGTTCAAATCTTGTTAAACATACAAATATATATATATGTGTGTGTGTGTGTACTCAATTACGAAAAAAATTGAATTTATTGTACATTTGTGATCTGTAAATGACAATAGGTAGGAGGTGGAAATGAATGGAGCACGGGTGGTTCATGTTGTACACGGCTTTCGGAAGTTTTTGTGAATGATTGTTATTATCACAACTTCGAAACTTTAAAATTTAAATTATCAAAAGCTCCCCAACTTTTATTTTTTTATTTGGTGTCACCGTCTTCTTTTGTGCCTTTTAACAGTCACGATTATAAATAAGCTTTTGACCGTAAAAAGATAGATTCATACAATTATACAATTACTTGATCCGTGCATCCAATTGATGACCACTTGATCTTAGTTTATTTTCTATGAGTTGCGTTTTTAATTCAGAAAGATATTTGATCCATTAATTAATTTGAATATGTGATTAACCCTTGTTTAGGAGGATGTAGGCGATAATATTGAACATAATTGGTATCATATGTAATTATCACGGCATAAATCATTTGATTTTATAACAAATCATCACCCGGTTTCATCATATCATGCCAGAAGCTGGTCATAAGCCCCCACCATTTTATATAAACGTATTATCGTATTTCTGATTTTTCATAAATTACGTTTTTCCCCCCAATAATATTAATAAACGGATAACAAATTGTGTCGCAAGACGAGACACAAGTTAGCAACCCATACTGTTACATTACAAAGTGTATATATAATAAACCCCCACAAAAACTAGCTTATTCAGACATAGACATAGTGACATACATATCAAAAAAACAAAACAAAGCAGGTTTCCATACATACATACATGTTACAAAACCCATGACAACAAACTTAGTACTCCGAGATGATTCCGATGACTATGACAGCAGTTCATCTTCCATTACTGTCCCTGAATCCAGCCGTAGCTGGATGACTAACCTCAGCTTCGGTAGCCGTCGCAGCTCCATCTCTGAGTCATCATTTTCCAACTCATTCAAGCCCCATAAAGCTAACCAGGCTGCTTGGGAAGCCATGAACCGTCTCCGTGCTGCTGAAAAGGCTGGTGGCTCTGTTGGTCTTCACCATTTTCGGCTTCTTCGTCGCCTTGGCAGCGGTGATCTTGGAAATGTTTATCTTTGCCAGATACGAAATGTTAATGTTTTGGGGTTGAAGTTTCCTCAGTGTTTTTATGCCATGAAGGTGGTGGATAGGGAGGCTCTTGCTATAAGGAATAAGTTACAAAGGGCTGAGATGGAAAAAGAGATTTTGGGGTTGCTTGATCATCCCTTTTTGCCTACTTTGTATGCTGAGTTTGATGCTTCTCATTATTCTTGCTTTGTTATGGAGTTCTGTCCTGGTGGTGACCTCCATGCTGCCCGTCAACGACAGCCGCGAAAACGCTTTTCCATTTCAGCAGCCATGTAAGTACTCTTCTTTGTTAAAATCAAACTATATATTAGTTAGTTGCATTTTGTAATTTTTGTTNATGCTGAGTTTGATGCTTCTCATTATTCTTGCTTTGTTATGGAGTTCTGTCCTGGTGGTGACCTGCATGCTGCCCGTCAACGACAGCCGCGAAAACGCTTTTCCATTTCAGCAGCCATGTAAGTACTCTTCTTTGTTAAAATCAAAACTATATATTAGTTGGTTGCATTTTGTAATTTTTGTGTTAGTAGATTTGGAGTTGATTGCTAATTAATTTAGCTATTAACATATTGTACAGGTTTTATGCAGCAGAAACACTATTAGCGCTAGAGTATCTGCATATGATGGGTGTTGTTTATAGAGATCTTAAGCCAGAAAATGTGCTGGTTCGAGAAGATGGTCACATCATGCTTTCAGATTTCGATCTTTCTCTTAAATGTGAAGTTGTCCCAAAGCTCCTTAGACCCAAACCTGACCAACAATCAAATGACAACAAGGTCATGAAACATACTACTTCTAGTGTCCGTTCTTGTGCCATAACAATTCCAATGCCTCAATGTGTAATGCCCATGCACCCAGTCCTCACTTGTTTCTCAAAGAAAACCAAGACCACAACAATCACTGAGCAAATAGGCACTCCTCCTGCCACAGAATACAGTCCTGAACTGGTGGCTGAACCAATCAATGCCCGTTCCAAGTCGTTCGTTGGGACTCACGAGTACTTGGCACCCGAAGTGATTTCAGGACAAGGCCATGGAAGTGCTGTGGACTGGTGGACTTTTGGGGTGTTTTTGTATGAGCTTCTGTATGGTGTAACACCTTTCAAAGGAGAAACCAATGAGAAAACTCTTATCAACATACTAAAGCAGCCACTTGGGTTTCCTAGACTGGGATTTAGCACTAGTAAAGAGTACGAAGAAACCGTAAAAGTTCAAGATCTTATTAGCAAGTTATTAATCAAGAATCCAAAGAAGAGGATAGGGAGTTTAAAGGGGTCTGTGGAAATCAAGAGGCATGAGTTCTTCCAGGGTGTGAATTGGGCCCTGATCAGGTCTGTTAGGCCACCTGAGGTTCCGAGTGATGTTCAGAAGATTAAAAGCAGAGGACCTCCAGTTGCTGTTGTGCCAAAGTTGAGCAAGAAACAGAGGGAGGCACCATATCAGTTACCACATCATTTTGACTATTTTTAATCACTGTACATAAAAATATATAATTAAGTACTAGATTAATAGAATATCAAGCTCTTGTAATACTAAATTAGTAAGACCACCTAGCTTGGTTTGACATCAAAGAGATATCTGTGTGGTTTTATATCAATAGTTTTTCTTCTCTGTAACAATTTCTTGTGTGAAGAGTTGTTTAGTTCCACCATTATGTATAATGTAATACCAGATTAACAAACCTGTTTTGGTTATTTTGAATATAAAAATGTTTTACATGCATGAAGTTGCAGAATAAGGAAGTCACATCAAGTCATATCTATACATGAACCTGCATAGTTGTAATTACTTGTTCATCACATCATATCCTATGCATGAAAGTCTGTAAATACAATAGTGTAGTACCTCCTCTGCGTGAGGTTGCTAATAATGATAAAAAAAATAAGGACAAGTAACTTGGAACTGTATAATTCAGTTCTTGTGAATTTCATAGCTGCAAATCCCAAAAAAGTAAATGGAACTTGTAGCTACTTTTTTGTTTTATCATTATATTTTTAAGTAATATAAATGTATATGGAGCAGATAAGTCATTATTGTCCCCATCTCTTTTCTTGTGAGAGCTCATCAGCTCATGTGATCACCATTATTACTTTGTTCATTGACGGTGAAAGGAAAACAATAAAATTGTATAGATAGCTAGAAATCATAAATTTGTTCTTTTTTCTTAATCATTCATTCATTCACTCACATACATTTTATTAATTATTAATAATGAAACAAACTCATCATTGCTTTTACTTTCAACCTTTCTTTTTGGGCAAACAGAAGATACTGCTCATTAACCAAAATAAATTCTTGTAATCATCGATGTTTTCCTTTAATTTAGGTAGTATATGCATAATGCTATAAGGAATTTGGATACCCTTTATACTCCTATAATATTACTCTTATTCTTGTGTTAATGACTGTTTTTGCATTGTTAAAGTCGGGGATCATTATGAAAACAACACATAACTCGTGGCTCATAAAAATAATTAAGAGGGTCTTCGTATATCTTATTGAACCTTCTGTTGGAAAATTTGGATAGAAACCCCACATTATCAAGTCATTTTGAGTCTAAGGTCGAGTACCTCTTGGCTGCGTGCGCGCAACAAGTTATGATTCAAGTATATTCTCCTCCGTGAGAGATTTCCAACGCATGTTTAAGTATTCAAAATGATCAAGGGATGAATGCAATATGATGATCTAAAGTTGATCCATTGAAAGTGAAAAATTATGAATGTAAACTTGAATCCCATATTAAATTGAAAAAGTGGTTTCCATATGAGTTTATATAGTAGAACACTTATGTAGTGTTTACTTATGTTATTATTGTATTACTCCACCACTCACCCACCTGTGCGCACGGGCGTAAATCATGTTTTTCGTCTGCGTGTGCGACCTATACCTATAGACACGAATGTGCCGGATACAAATCAATTTTGCTAAAATATTAATTTCCATTAGATTTCAGCTCAAATAAATAATTTGTTATTTTATTTAATTACGAATTATTATTATTAATTCGTTTCTGATTGATTACGAATTGATTTGACAACCGCATTCATTTCAGCTCAAATAAATAATTTGTTATTTTATTTAGTTACGAATTATTATTATTATTAATTCGTTTCTGATTGATTACGAATTGATTTGACAACCGCATTAATTAATTAATTAATTAATGTGTGGTTAATTAGGCAATTGTATAGCGCACAAGTATTATGAAGTCTATATATACATTTTATACAGGTTTTAAGGTTTCATCTCATCTCACACATAAACACAGCCGTCCTCAAATACAAACCCTCACTCTGGTGATAGTTCTCTTTTTCTGTTCTAACTCACTGAATGTGTTATTTTTCGTGACATTGTCGTGTTCTCGTTTTATTCTGGGAGGCTTTCGATTCGCGCATACAGTGAGAGGCGAAATAGTTTTAAGGAACAATTTTGCACTGAACTCGAGACATCTTCGATTCGTTCATATCCTTTTACTTTAATAATTTTAATTCATAGTCATACACCATTCTATTACTTACACACACAATCACTCGTATTATATTATTATATTTTTTGCCGATCGTTTCGCACCTTCGTTATGGAATATACTGAATACGTTTGTTTTGTATTTATAAATAATTTGGATTACATATTGTATGCTTACTTATTTACTTTGTGGATATGTATATGATTATTTAAAGTTAAAAGAGGGAATCCAATACAATGAAGGGCATGAAGCAGCTGGTTGTGTGAAGGTGGGCATATGGTAATAATTAAAAATGAATGGTGTGGTATAGTATATTTGTATGTATGTTATGGTAGTAGTATAATGTGAGTATCATAGAGTATAGAGTCAAAGTTGTAAAAAATGTAATGAAAGGTAGAGGACCAGCAGAAGATACTGCATGCAAATACAGATCGACTTTAGTTTATTAATGATAAATGTATATACTAGGACTAGTAGTATATATGTCAGTCCATTTTCGCACGCGGTCACTTTTTTTCCTAGCTTTTCTCTTCCTTTCATCACCACCACTACTACCTTTTCTCTCTCTCTTTCTTAATCCCCTGTCCTCTTGGTTTGTTCCCACCTTTTTTGTCGTAGTATTATGGTCTATGGGTTTATCTATGCATCTGATTTATAGATTACTTGCACTTGTCTTGACTAAAAACTCTACATTCCTTTGTAGAACCAAGGCATTTCCTGTTACAACCAATGCATGTTTTTGAATTGAAGCTAGGTTCATTTATTTTTTCTACATTCCCTGGTAGAACAAGGGCATGTTTTCGAATCGAAATAATTTAATTTGTATTTCTGAAACTAGATACATTTCCCGTTAGATAACGGGCATGTTTTCGAATCGAAACTATATTTATTTGCTTTTTTAAAAGATAAATTTGTTAGTTTTTTCCAAGTAGTCAAGTACTAAATTAATATATCTCTTTCTTTTTGAAAATCTCGGTAAACTTATTTTCTGGTTAAAAATGTAAATTTTAGAGTCGGTGGAGGAATCTTTATACTCTATAATATTGCTTTAAATCATGTCATTTCAATGTAATGAACGAGATTTTGGATGAAATTCTCACTTTAATTTTCTTCTTTATTAACCAAATTAAAATCTCATCACGGTGAGTAACTCATCATGGAACATATGATTCAAACCTAAGATTGGGCTCAATTCAATGGTCCAATACCTAATTATTTCCTAAGATTTGGCCCAGTTATTGTAATCCAAGAAACCCTTGCGATCCCATTGTCGATACTCGATACTCAAAGCTGAGGGGTTGCTTGAACGACTACACTTTTTCATAGATAAGGCAATTTGTGTCATATGTTCACCTAATTTGTGTAGTTTCGTGTATTTAAATTCGGTACACGAATACGACACGAAATGAATTCGTGTACTTGAAATTCAGAGACGTACATAACACGAAAAAATATATGAATGTGAGTATAAAAGATATGAGATTGAAATTTGATCTCACTTTTATTTTAAAGTCTCATATGAATACCTACACTACATATTATAGTTCAAGTGGTACTAGTTCATTTCAAAAAAAAATTTAGAGCAAATACTCATTTGTAAGGTTATAAACCATATTATTCACACACAAAAATGTCATGAGAAAAAAAGAGCCAAATTATTCACACAAAAAAATGTCATAAAAAAATGAAGAATTTCATCTCTCCGCCTCGATTGCAGAAATAGCTTAAGTTGAAGCTGGAAACTATATTCAATTGAGATTGTGAAGTATTTTTTTAGAATTCGGGGGTATTCAACTAGAATTGAAAAACATCCATTAAAATCTAGGGGTATTTAATTAAGATTTTAAATATTGTTTTAAAATCTGGGGGTATTCAATTTGGATTTTAAATAATAATTTAAAATATAAGGATATTCAATTTAAATTATTTTTAATCAATTAAAATTTAGGGGTATTCAAACACGGATTCATAATTAACTATGCTCAGACTCTATGAATTATGTATATAATCTATGGAATCTTTAAATCAAATATAATCAATAAAAATCAATAGATTATTATCAATACCTATAAATCTGGATTGAATACACCCTAAGTGCTTTGAAACAAACATAGCTATCAAAGAATATTCAAGATAAAAAAAAGGCAACATCTAATTTTAATGACGGATAGGATATGGATTCTTGCAGTATTATTGAGGCGAATTTGTCCCTAATAAAATATTCATAAATATAGATATGTAGAATAAAAATAAGTCATTGCTGGGATTTTGTCTGAGGTTTTCCTGCTGTAGTTGCAGAATATGAATATGAATATGAATATTCACAATATGTCTTGTTGGTGATCAGCTGGATTCCTTCTCTTTAAATCAGAGGTCAACACGCAATATGCATACGGCTAGCATATGTGGAATCATCTCAACCGATACACCATTGCATACACAGCTAGCTAGCTAGCTTCATACGTGCATGAAACAAGGTCATTTAGCCGCATGTAATATGTTGAGTGTATAGGCATGATTCATGAGTTACTATACAAGTATACAACCCAATTTTTGGTTTTTTGCTATTGTTGATGCACCATGCACATGACTAGAGTACAACTAATTCTTCTTCTTTATAATATATAATACAACAAGACCTCATGTACAAGATTGTTAGTCAAGGATAATGACACAGCAAAATAACTATTATATATATATATGAGAGTAGTTAACACATACAGTATATTTTTTATTGTCGAGTGTTGTGAACACATATTATACTCCGCCATTACTACATATATTTTCGTTGCGGACTGTAGTTTAAATTGTGAATTAAACCATTCGTGCGTGTGCGTTTTTGTTGCTCGAGAAATTCGTTAACAAAAAGAAACTCGAGAGTATTAAAAAATCGCTACTGACTAACTGAATAATTAAATTTATGAGATATATATCAACATGCAGTTGAACACTGCTGAAGAAAATAAAGTATTGGATTGAGCTCGAGTGTATAGAGGGAAAGTTTCAGATTCAGCTTCAAATTCAATCCTAGCTCTGATAATACTCCTAAATGTCGTGATCTAGGTTTTAAATCCCTTGTAGTTCAATGTGATTAGCCGCCAGGATCTTACAAAAATAACTGACATTAATCGTGTTTAATGTTTATGAGATCGAATATATGGAACTTGTAAGTTCGGGGGCTTTAGAGCTTTGGTTCGGGGCTCTCTAAGTTGCAAGGACCATGGAGCTGCTCAGACATGGGTCTGGGCTCGCTTGACCATAGTTGCTTGTTCTCTAGTCATTTAACTCCGCATAATAAAATTCTCTCGTCTTGTAAAATGTAAGTGATGCAAACATTCTAGCTCTCCGGTACGTCATTCTAAGGATATATGCAACCCCAGTAAGAAGTATATTATACACTTTCTCAGTATCCTCAACACGTTTATTGGTTATAATTACATAATCGATCTTCAGAACAATGGCTAAAGTTGTAATCCCAAATAATCTGGAACTTTAAAATTCGAAAGAAGTAAATTGCCAATTTAACATGAATGGTTTATAGTGAGAATTGACATTAGCCATATATGCTGATATATAAACATATCGCTAAAAGATTAAAACACCTCCACCAGGTATGCATGCAACTTCGATTGGCTTTTGCAAATTGCATTATTGCAAAAGGGAGAATCGAAACATGAAAGGACGAATAGAATTCGGCAATGGATGTGCATTATTGGGAACTGATTCCCGGTAGGAACTTTCTGTAGCTATTTGCCCTTCCAACCTCAACATTGTCAACCGGAACTATATAAGCCTAGTGCTGAAAGATGGTCGGCACATAGTTTACACAGAATCTGACTAAGCATCCAAATCATCCTTGCATTAGCACGGACAATCCCTTCAATCAACAGAGTTTATTTCATCCCCATTACACTTTCAAACAATTACCTCCCCTCATAACATTCCCCTTTGCTAGAAATGGATAGTGAGAAACGAGAATATAATGACCTATAAGCCCTTTGAATCAGTTAATGCACAAGAATAATGTTGACACTGCGCACTGTAGCAATAAATTTGAAAAGTATAAGCTTTTATGCACTTACTAATCAAACACCTTTAGAAGCCTTCTTTTTCACACTCTGCACCTCTAAAAGAAGGTTATTGACAAGTAATAGTTTAACTAGATATATCATAATTTTCTACTTTTAGAATCCCATAATTAGTAGGAAAATCCAAAGACTTACATGAAATGAAAAGGTCCACCATGGCCCTACTCATGACACTTTAACTAGTATATAAACCACTTCAACCATTCATAAAACTTGCTCCACCAACATATTTGTCATCTGCTAATTCTTTTCCTCCAGCCATCATCATTCAAGTCCTTGAGGTGAGTCCTATTTATCAGAGCTTGTTTTCACCCTATAAATTTTAGAGGTTTGGAACTCTGCTTTTCAGTTCCGTTCCAGTTTCCACCATAATTACATAGTAATCTCTACATTAGGCTAACCACATGTATTAATGATGGAAAATGTTAACTCCACTCAGACCATCTGTTTAGAACACTCGACAGAAAAAAGAACTATAGTTCTGTCGACTGACACATAGTCATGCACGCACTCAAACAAACACACACACACACACACACACACACGTCTATAGACAATATGTATGTCCGATGTCGCTCCACTTCCTTTTTGCCAAATAACAGCTATAAGGCTCTCTCCTAACCCCATCTATAGAAAAGTGATGCATAGGCATTTCCATCATAACAATACTTGTTGTATTATAATTAATTTGCAGTTATATAAGCTCATAAGATGAAATACTGGGAACGTGATAGGTTAAACATTATTCAGCTATTTTTTCAGCACTAAAACATATCAAGAAAAGGAAGATGCAGAAAGGTGGAGACTGGATGTGTGGTTCATGCCAGTACTTAAATTTTAAGAGATGGGATTCATGTCAACGCTGTAGGTTTCCTAAGGTTGGAGGTGACCCTTGTAACGTGTCTTTATATGGGTTGAATAGAACAGAAGGCTTGCCTGGGGACTGGTACTGCCATGGAATTAGTTGTGGAGCACATAATTACGCTAGCAGGGCAAGTTGCTACAGGTGCGGTGTTCCTAAAGAAGATTACAATATACAGGGGGCTGGCATTATGAGATCAGGAGGCTATGAATACAAGAACACAGTCCCACCTGGCTGGAAAGCTGGTGACTGGGTTTGCAACAGGTATACTCATGTTTAATCTATGTTCGCTTTATTTGTTTGTATCAACTTCTAGTGATACTTGGGATGAGTAATGACATAGAATATTATCCTCCACTAGCAGGTTTTTTCGGAAAACTCTATTATGCAATTACCATAAATTAAATTATGACCTTAATTATGTCAAACGATTGAAAATTCGTCATGTTCTGTAAATTGTGTATCTTACATGATTGCAACTGGATTTCCCAGAGTAGGATGTGGCACGCACAATTATGCCAGTAGGACTGAATGCTATATATGCAAAACACCACGAGAACATGGTAAGAAATCTCGATCATTATACTGTTTTGTTCATGACATCAATTGCTGTTTTATGTAATAACCTTCAAAATGCTTTCTATCAGGCGGTGCAGTCTAATGAAGTGGACTAGCAGTACTATCAAAAACATATCTGCAGCTTGGAGTTCCAAACCACCCTGACAACATTTAAATATGTATTCTATGTATTAGCTACATCATATTTTTCTATCTGCTTTCCTGGTTAGTCAAAACAGCTCAAGGTTGTGGGTCGACAACCCAATTACTAAATGTACCAGGTCTTTCTGAAGAAGGTTTATTAGTATAATAAATAGATAATGAAATCCTTTTGTCTTCTGAATAATACCTATCTATCCATATACTGGTGTTTATGGATTTTTAACAGTATTTACTGATATATAACTCTCACATCAAGCTACTCAAGAGGACAGATAGATTGGAAAACATAACGGGCCACCAGTCCTTGACCATTGCTTCAACAAACAATTTATAACAGGAAAAAAGAATTATGTAGTAGGATAGTACAAAAGATTCAAATAGCCTTTTACGTGAGTTCACTTCAACAGCCAGCTTTTTTATGGAGCAATAATTCTTATATCTTCAAGCAATAGCTAAAATATCAATAATTGTATTGACAAGAACCAGATGCTATACTTTATGAGAACAGGAGCCTCCATATGCCGGAAAAGAGTCAATTCTAAGTTCTAACTTTTTTCATGGATTATAATCTCAAATAGTTCACATTTGGAAATTCATTATGAAAAATATAACCAGAGCAGCATAGCATTAAACCGTAGTTCACAACTTCGACAAAGTTAGACCCTTTTTTTGTTTAGTAGATATGAGCCCATATTCACTTGATGTGAATTATAAATACATTGATTAATATGCCAGTATGAAAACACATCACTGTCTTCCCTTCACTCCATTGTTTAAGTTAAAAGAGATTTTTTGCCTCTTACTAGCTTTCTATTTTTCCCTATTCTTTGTTGATGTTTGACAAATTATTCCTAAACATGTTAACTCCAATGCATATATCCCTCCACACGCATACAAGGTGGGAGGTGAATCCATAAGATTAAGGAAACACTACCAGAATATAGGCTGAAACCGACCACCAAATTGGTCTGATATGATCTCCAAACCCGACCATTGATAATGGTCGGTTAAATTTTGGTTGCAATTTCGTTCGTTCAGTTTATTTGTCTTTTGTGTTAGAAATTGAAAAGTTTGAGGCCTATTTTCATCNATTGGTCTGATATGATCTCCAAACCCGACCATTGATAATGGTCGGTTAAATTTTGGTTGCAATTTCGTTCGTTCAGTTTATTTGTCTTTTGTGTTAGAAATTGAAAAGTTTGAGACCTATTTTCATCAGGCTCTTGATGTAATTTCTGAAATCTAATGGTTGGAGGTTGTTCCTTATTATGAGGACTTAAACTTTCATGTTTCTAAGATAATTTCTTAGTGAAATCTACAGAGAAATAATGAAAAAGAGGCATTCTTGTTTATTGAATTTGACTAGTCAAATGTTCACAAAATCAAGTGGAAAAATTTCTGACAGTTCAGGACCCTATGAGGTAACCTTCAGGACCCTGAAGTGATCTTCAGGGCCCTGAGCATGGTCCTGAACAAGTGGCTGATACTTTACTTGAGGAAAAGTGATGTTTTGGTGGTTCAGGGCCCTGAGTCTTATGTTCAGGCTCTTGAGCTGGATCCTTTTATTTGACTATAATATATGAGTAAGGATTATTATTTTATTATAATAATTAAGGGTCATATATGGAAATATATAATATAATATATATTGGTATTTTATAATTGATATATATATATATATATATATATATATATATGAATATACAAGATGGATAAAAGAAAAGGGAAAAGGGAAACGGGAAGATGTGTTATTTTTACAAAAGTAANATATATATATATATATATATATATATATATATATATATACAAGATGGATAAAAGAAAAGGGAAAAGGGAAACGGGAAGATGTGTTATTTTTACAAAAGTAAGAAAAATCCTAGAGCCTCACTTCTTCCTCTTGGTTTTCTCTCTCACTCCCTCACATATACATACATACAAGAGATACATAGTTTTTTGGGTGAAGTGAGGTGTGGTCGCCGTTACAATCTACCAGTCTGTGCCGGAATTGTGTTGTTGTTTTATCCTGGGAGTGAATTCGCGGTATCCCGACACAACTAGGTGGGGGCGAAATTCTCTTCAAGAACAATTAAGTCTTCTCGAAGGGTTTGACGACTCAGCTGATTCTCTTGTTGGTTTTATTAATTGATAAATCAACAGTATAGCTAAACTTTCTTACTCTCTCTTTAGATCAATTTGTTGTTACTAATTTTTTATATTGTTTGGCCTTCATATTTATTTCGTTATTTAGTTTTAGTTGTCATCGTTCTTGTAATTGGGATCATATATTAGAATATAAATGTGGTTTTGCGAATTGTGATTTCCAACAATCTTGAAGATAATTTTATTATATTATATTAATTGATCAATTGCAAGATGGTTAATGAAACTGATGCTCCTATTGACGGTACTCAATCTGCTAGTGGTGCTGTACCCACCATCAATTGGACCACGTATCATTTCCCACAACCCATTGATCTCTCGGACATGCCTGAGAAATTCATTGGTGGTGTCGGCTTTTCGCGCTGGTAAAAGAAAATGAAGTTGTGGTTAACAGTTAAGGGTCTATGGCCGGTGGTACAGTATAATCCACCTGTTGTTGATCAAGGAAATGCTGAGACTGTGAAAGCTTATGCAATGTGGGTTGAGAAAGATAGAGTGGCTAGAGCCGCAATTCTTGGAGCTTAGTGGCTAGAGCCGCAATTCTTGGAGCTTTAGCGAACACTCTATTTGATGTTTATTCATCAGATGCCTATAAATCTAAGCTTTTATGGGAAAAGCTGGACCAGACATATAATACTGACTCTCAGGGTCTTGAAAAGTATTCTGTGGCCAAGTTCCTTGGTTTCAAGCTTGTGGATATAAAATCCATGACTGAGCAGGTGCATGAGTTTGAGATGCTTGTCCATGCATTGAAGTCCGACATGGATCTTCCTGAAAAATTTCAAGTGATGTCCGTGATTGAAAAGTTTCACAAGTCTTGGGAAGAGTTTGCTCTTTCCCTGAAAAGACACTCAAACATGTAACGTGTCGGATATTCTGTATTCAAGTCTGAGTAACATAGACCATGTTACATGACTAACTTTTCCCAAAACCTTAAAGCAACTTAACAGCTCTAATACTTTTAACTAAGATTAATATATAAACAAGAAAAAGTTAATTATGTTATAAACAACCATTCCAGATTAAAGGGTCATCTTCTTATAACAAATAAAATTGCTTATTTAGTATTGTTGTATGTAAAAAAGAAGACATAAATATGATTGATCACAATGTTAGTTTACAAACAATGAGGATAATATTATAGGTTGTTATTATACCTGTGAAAAAAATGAAATGTAGAAATATGAAGTTACAGCTTTGTTCTAGGGCGATTGAGATGTTCGTTATAGGCCAACACGGATATACTAGTATACTACTACTACACTGGTAGCTGTTTACTATTTAGCATGAGGAGAGCGCCAACCAATTGAACGTGGGTTTCGGTAGACTAGAGCGTGTATTTAGGATCGGTGCAAAAATGGGTAAAAAATTGTTTGATAAAATTTAAAATCTTAATTTTTAGGGAAGCGGTCCTCGAAAAGGTTATTTTTATGATAAATAGTTACTTTAAATTTTGTTATTAAACTTTTCTTAAAAATATTTATTTATATTATATTCCAAAAAATTAAAATTATTATCAAGACAATTTTTTTGATAACACTTTTTTTTCTTACAATATAACAGCTTTAAATAATAATTCTAAATAGAGCCTAAATTACCTATAATCAATAGACTTCTTTGTCTTTTCTATGGGCTACTTCAATATTCAAAGTTATTATTATTATTATTACTTACAAATAAATTTTATTAACCTACAAACTTTACAAATTTTGAGAATTCACCCCTAACAATATGAGATACTCCCTCCGTCCCATATTAATAGTCTCTTTTGGAAAAACAACGCATATTAGGAAATGTTAGTTATGCAATAATTTTCCGTGCATATCATATTTATTATGACTATTTTATACTAAATAAAATAAGTTTTATATTAGAAATTAAAAAAAGAGGGTAAGTTCAAATTTTTTTACATTGAAAGTAGAAATGGAGAATTATTATGGGACAATTATTTTTTTCAAAAGAGACTATTATTATGGGACAGAGGGAGTATATTAGAATATAAATAAAATTTATCAAATATTTTAAAAATAAAAAATCAAAATTAATATTTATATTAATGAATTACAAATTCAACCCAAAATACCCCGATTCTCGTTCACTACCCAAATCCACTTTTTGAAAGATTTGACAATTCACTCGTGATGCCTTTTAAAATATAATACCGCAAGTGCACAATGTCCGTTATTAACAAAAATTAGCAAGTACGGGTCGAATACACAAGGAGACGGGTTCTAAGAAATTTAATCTAATTATTATGAATTGTTTCCAGAGTAAAACGATTATTGAGAATTTTTACTAACTAAAGAATGCAGATTAAATTTATATGAAATCAATTAACTAAAAGTCTAGGGCAATTCAGGTTCACCATACTTACACCAAGATTAGTTATATAAATATAGCAATTCAATGGGTCAAGTAGTTAGAGCAATTGTTAATCTCTCTCAAGCATTAAAGCTCTCAAAAATTCAATGATACTCTCGCACTCACATTCATTCTACTAATCGTATGTATGCCTCTAATGACTAAAATCTATCGATCTATTACTCTTATTTGCATGAATTACTACGATATTGGTTAATTAGCAAATTAAATATTAAAACATACGATTAGAATTACCCATAACCCATTAAACTACTAATAAAAATAAAACATAGTTATGGTGCAAGCATGACTTCCCTTTGCGCCCTAGAATGAAACTACTCACTCATGCTAAGAATAAAAACAATAAGAACTATGATAAAAACCATATAAAACATATATTAAAAACAATAGAGATAAAAGAGTATCTTGAACTATATTAATAGAGAACTAATGTTGTTATGGAAGAGATGAAAGAAACTCTAGCTAGCCGTGAAAGTAAAAAGTAGCGTACCTCTAGTATCTAGTATATAAAAACTAATTTCTAATGATAAAATCTGATCCCTATATCTAATAATAAAAGTATTTTAATGAATTAAACCAAATATAAATAGGCTTCCTAAATTGAATATGATTCTTCAATTAAAATTTGTAGTTATGTTTGTTGCTCAGTTTCTGGGCTGATCCAGTTGGATTGGATTCTACTTGTTATACCACTTTTGAATTAAAGAGAATTCAATAAGTTTCGTATGGACTGTAAGATCGTCCAATTCTGATTTTTAGAACTCGAGATATGACCCAAATAGTATAGACAACTCGCATAACCCAACAAATACGAATTTCCTTCTAATTTGACTCTAAATTAGCTCTTTTAGCCCAAATCCTTTCAAATACAAGAATTCTACCTTTTATGCAATAAAATATTAAAATCTATTAAATAAATATTCAATTAATGTAAAATACAATTAAATATGAGAATAAAAATTATATAGAATATATATAAAAATATATTCTATCAGCTCGCATCGTGTATGTCGTGTACTGAAATATTAAACTTCAATACGTCCCATTTAGAGGTTTTGATTTTCGTGTTTGTGTACCTTTGTATCATGTACTTTTCTGTCGTGTTTTCGTATAATATTAAATAAAAATTAATATATAAATAAATAGATAAATATATAAAAGAGAATAAAGTTTCTGAGATTATCTCAAGAAATTAACGAAGTTGCAAGTATTTTTTAGTATATAATAATGATATTTTGATAATAGTATATAATCTTCTGTAATTATAATAACACCCTCGTATATTTATATGAGAATTTTTTTTAATCTCAAAAAAGTTATGTGAGATAACTTCAGGAACATTAATCTCTATATAAAAATATTTATTTTATTTCGTGTACTTCGTGTTATGTTGTGTTCCCAAAAGTTAAATACAAAATCGATACTAAATTTCGGTCATATACATTCGCATCTGTGTATTTTCATGTTGTGCATTCAAAATGAAAACACAAAATTAAATTTCTGTGTCATTTTCGTGTTGTGTTATCGTGTCGGGATAAATTATCGATTCTACTTTTCTACAATCCCCTTATGTATTAATATTAATATATGTATATTAAATAAATTATAAAATATAAATATAATTTATATGCATTATTATAAGAGAAAAAAGCCCACCTTGGGTTAGAATGTTTTGTAGTGTAAAAAAGTTGTGTTATTTTTGTAAATATATAAAATTTTATGTAATTATAATAAAGGTCTGGTGTATTTGTATGAGAAATCCTTTTGACATTAGCTAATTACCTAACGTCATCCTTATAAACATGATACTCTTTTTATAATTTTGTATTTTCAGTATATTTCATTAATATAAATTTTCATACTATAATTTAATTAAAATAATTTTACTTTTATCATTCATTTTTAATATAGATAAATATTAATTAAATTGGTGTTAAAAATATTTTATATCATGAGTTATTAAATTATTTTTTATTAAAAAATATTTTACAGACATTTTAAAGAAAATAATTTCTCCATTCCGAGATTGATCATGAATTTAAAATTGGGAATGAAGAGTATTTCTGGGGTCCTAAAATTAATAGCCGATGAGAAAGCCGGGTGAGTTTTGGAATGTATTCAACCAAGTTGGGCCAAAACAAAGCCGTGACAGAGATCGTAAAGTGAGTAATAAATAAGCGGCGGCTAAGCAACATAAGAAATTTTATATTTGTTGCAGCCGTTGACAATTTGAATTCTCATATTTTTTAAATAAATATCCAGCCGTAAAACTGGACCAGTCAGTGATCAACACACCTACCTTAATCTGTGTCCAAACCTGCAGACCATTATATACATAATAAGAGAGAGCTCGCATGATCTTCTAGCCAACCACCTCTCTTGCACTGCAGTCATGTCTATACAACTTAGCTCCCATGTCTTTGCAGGCAACCCCATTATCTCCAAAACACCAAAACCAACTGACTCTGTTTCATTTTTCTCTGCTTTTCAAACCCTCAAAGCATACCTTTCTTCTGATCATGATACTCATCATTCATCTCCCAATTTTAAGGTCTTGCCTTTTAGAAAGGGGAGGCCACTAGTAGGTTGTTCCAGTGATTCGGTTCCGATTTGGCACCTGGGGTGGTTGAGTTTGAATGAATGCATGGTTTTCTTGGGAAAGTCTCAAGTCAAGTTGACTGAGAATTCATTTGTTTATTTGGGTTCAGAATCATCTGATGGTGTTGTTTATTGGGC
>QRFB01020726.1:0-18539 GCA_008931105.1 Oenanthe javanica | reverse complement strand
CTATAATCTTAAATGTAAACAACACAACTCTCACTTGGCAGGTTTATTACATTATATTATTGTATTTATTGTTATAACTGGGAGGGGACTGTGTTTATTGGGTTTTGTTTATGACGAGTTGATGATGCTGGGGATGCAGGTCCCGTGGTGTCTGTAATGTATACTTCCGGGTCGGTGCGCCAATTTTTTAAATATTTATATTTTTTATTATGTATTTTGACTTTTTTTTATTATAACNAGTTGATGATGCTGGGGATGCAGGTCCCGTGGTGTCTGTAATGTATACTTCCGGGTCGGTGCGCCAATTTTTTAAATATTTATATTTTTTATTATGTATTTTGACTTTTTTTTATTATAACATTAATATAAATTATTTTGCATTGTATATTCTAATGAGAACAATAAAATTTAACATTTAAAAATTCATTTATCATACGCGAAAAGATATACTCTTATAAAATTAATATTTTTACTCACTTTCTTTTCTTTTCGTGTTATTTTTTTTAACAATCTCGTAAGATAAAGGTCCGTTTAGTTAATATTGTTTTTCAAAAATAAGTATTTATTTTTAGATAAAATATATAAAAGTTCACTTTTTTTAAATAAATAGTTATTTCTTGAAAATAAATTTAATTCTTAATTTATTTTTCAAAAATAAGTACTTATTTTTTTAAAAAAATATATAAATATAGAGATATTATCAAAATACCCCATTTTTAAATAAGTATGGTCCGATATGCCACGAGTATATACACAGTATCCAAATAAAAGACAAAGGTCAATAGAGGCATTGAGCAACCCTAACTCTGTGTATTGTGTGGAGATTCGATAGAGGTATTTGATGACTTTACTATATTTTAGAGTGTTAATTTTAATGGAGGTTTTGGTTGCTTTCTATAATGTACTTACTAGGGCTATAGAATATGTTATGGAATAATTATACATACAGGAGTTCTTGAATATTTGTACAGGTAGAAACTTGGAAAAGAATTGGGTGCTTGGTTGAAGAATCTAAAAAATAGTGGTTTTTTCAAATTTCTGAATTGTGAGGTGAGCTAGCACGGGCCGCGAGAAAGGAGTTCTTATGTGTATTGAGTTTGCAGAAAAAAATAGTATTTCTCATCAAGGACACGCAACTCAAGCATGTGTATAGGTTTTTTGGTGCTTGGTTGAAGAAGCCAAGAGATAGTGGTTTTTTGAAATTACTGAATTGTGAGGTGAGCTAGCACGAGCGACGAGGAAGGAGTTCTCATATGTATTGAGTTTGCAGAAAAAATTAATATTTCTCATTAAGGACACGCAACCCAAACAAACCTATACGTAAATCCTTTATGCGTTCAATTTCATAAATAAGGATGCCTACAAATAATATGCCAATGTGAAATGCATGTAACTATAAAACTGTTATACACCAAGGCTTTGTACGGATCTATAATTTGAGTATAGCCGAATATGCATGTTCTGGATACGTGTATGATTGGTATTCAGGGTCACACATCCCGCTCGTGAATATTTTGGTTATTCTTTTCCCAAAAAAGGATAAACAAGGCGTTCACCCGTAAATATATACTTTTTAAAAAAATAAGCACTTGTTCCTCCGAAATAAATTTAGCCAAAGAATACCCAAATGGAATACAAAATAAATGTATCGTTTTAAAGAATGTTAGGTCCCTCGTCTTTGAATCTTTGATATACATGTAGATATTTGCAGTGAAATGCGGCCAAAGAGTAAAATTGTGCTGTATATCAAGCAAGTTAGCAATAGGCCAAGAGCTGCTACTAAAGAAACACCCATTCATTTCCAAGTTAACAAGCACTAGTTATGAGTTCTTGAAGATAATAATTCCAACAACTACATTTTATCAACCACCACTTGATTACAAACCTTTACAAATGATAATTAATAAACAAAACCCAACACCTATTCACAGATGAACAAAAAAATTATCACGATTTAATCACCCTAAAAATCACCATCTTTAGTGCCATAGTAACAAACTAGTTCCCAGAAACCCACGCACTCATTAGCTATCAAATCATCTTATACTGGTATAACATCAACCTTTGATGCATCCTCACATCTCAGAACAATGCCCTCTAGGCTAGCTGGAAGAATACATCTACCCCACTGGCATCCTGTTGTGAATGGCTCTGGTGGAGGTACGATCATTAGCACATTCTCGTTCCGCCGAAGAACTCCCATCACACTAACCGTGCTTCCCTCTTTGATGTACCTGCAAAATCCAAAACGCGACCAACTAAAGCTATACATTCCAACTACTTTGACCAGGTTTCTCAGAAACAAATACAAATGATGTCTATGTATATAGAAAGGGAAGGAGGGGAGGGGAGGCAAGCCACGACCCGGAAATAAGGATACACATAACACCTGACACTTCATAGATAGACAATACATGTCAAAACAAGACAATAATAAAATCTTTTAATCTTTTTAAGCATACAGCATACTACAATCTTACCTATAGTGAATCAGTAATGCAAAAAATATGTAAGAAAGGATTAGAATTAAACATTATAGTATATAATGGAAAAAGATTAAGAAATAATACCCTTCCTCCAATCGCATTACACGGTCATCACTCGAAAGATTCCTTTCTCTCATCCATCTTATGAAATCAGGGGACATGTCTTTATCTAAATCATTGACCTCAACAACAACAGATCCCTCCACGTAAGGAGTAACTCTTGCACCAAACCCAGTCTTAACTAATGCTCTCAAACCAGACTGGAAGTCAGAAATGTAGAAGTCAACTACGTGCCTCTGTCAAATAAAACACGGCACATATCAATATTAAAAAATCTCAGCAGCCCAATCTATTTTTTTTTGTTTTTTTGAAAAATTCTGAAAACTGTTGGACTTATTGAGGTGTTCAACTTAATGTGGAGCACCTTGAGACTTTAAACAGTTAGGAAGTTTCTATTTACATTCATCATGAATTAAAATAGTGGGACAGGCATTTGTATCTGACACATTTCTTGATCATCCGAAAAAGCTTCAGCAACCATATAGGCATATACTTCTTCAAGAATAAATATAACATGTTGCATGAATTAAAAAGAATTTGAAGATAATGAACAATATGGTAAAATAGTAACTTTCACATACTGGCTACTCACTTCTGATGTCCGTAGGCCCCACGTAAATCGACGATGAGTTGGGTTGGCAGCTTTTGAATCCCATCCACGATACTCGTATAAACATGATGATGTATAGACACATCTTGGAACTCTTTCGAAAGATGACTCAAGGGGAACATTGCCACAAGTCACCACCTTCACAGATGAATGCACACAAATCAAAAGCTGAAGAAATTTCACTCATCATATGGAAGCATAGTATCATAAGAACTTATGAAAATGGCATAGTGTAACACCCTGTTGACTATATTTAAATTGGTGTAAATGTGTAATACATTGCAATAATTTTTTGCTCATCTATTCCAGTTGTATCGCATGTAAACCGCATTTGTTCTAATTCTTAGACAAGTAAACTCCTTGCTTTTTTCCTCTCAAGATATAACCCAATAAATGTAATGGCCAATATACGTGAGGGTCCCATCTTGCCAAATTTATTCCTTATTTTCTGCATACTATAGCGCATTGAATGTCAAATCCTATAATCCCTGATTGCGATATTTTCTGTTCAGAGTTGTGTCAAGTTTATAAGTGTCTTCGCCTTTTGTAAAAATAATGAATAAATGGAAAGAAATGTTGAACAAAGAAGGCAAGGTAAAGAACTGGGGTTTCTTTTTCACTCATCACACTCGGAATAACAATGAACTGATACACAATTTTACAAGGTTTATGTTCTGTTATTAAGGTTCTGCTTTAATCTTCTTATTTAAAGAGAAACTGTGCTTGTCTGTGTGTCTGTCGCACTTAAACTTCACCTGTGTCTGTCACACTTCGACTTCAACCTTATAGAGTTATAGTTATTGACATGTTTTAAATTTGGTAACAGTTTTTGACAAAGAAGGATAAGAAATACATATTTCAATGGAGATATAGATATGTATGTATGTACACTGTCATTTACTTCTCGTTTCTGGACTGAGGTTTCCCTGCTTGTCTGGTGTACTTACTGTATAAGGCCAATATAAGAATATTGAAGTGTGTGCATTTAGAGGCACCACTCGTACACTGCACTAACTTAAAGCCATAACCCTAATTTATATGTGGCGTTGGGGTTTTAGAAAACCGGTTAAGTTTATTGTTATAATATATGTATATAAGATTGGTATATCATATTAATATGATAAAGCAAGTTCCTCGAGTATTAATCGTTAGCACGGAAGCGTGAACCTTTTCTTAAATTGTACTTGATTTTATCGCCCACGGCAAGGTAAGACTAACTTAAACCTCGAATTAGGAAAAGAAGAAAATTTAAAAATATAGATACTGACATCAAATGATCAAAATGCCATAAGAAATTCTCGTCAGCCTAGAGAACAGACCGCCTCCACCTAAATAATTGCTTAACAATCTGCACTTTAGTAAACCAACAAAAAAAGATCCTTCCAAAGTATTTTCCATATCATAAACTAAAATTAGACACCAGATTAAGGCTTCATTTGTTTCACTGGAATTTTCCAGGAAAATGTTTTCCCACGTTTGTTTTAGCTTCAGGAAAAGATTTTCCAAAAATCAAACAACTAACTGCAATTCTGGAATCTTTTCCTGCATTTGTTTGTATCGGGTAAATAAAATATTATCCAAAGGGGGGAAATTTCCTTGTAATATGTTATGAATTTCCGGAAAATGTCTCCACCCTTTCGAAAGAGGAAAACATTTTGCACAATTTTTTTAATAACTTTTTCATGATACCCAAATGACGGAAAATATGTTCCCGAGAAAATTTCTCCCGGAATTAATTTTCAGGGAAATTCATTTTCTGGAAAATATTTTCCTGAATCAAGTAACTTTCCAGCAAACAAACAGAGTCTAATAATGAAGAGTGTTACACCGTCACAGCTGCCAAGTAAAAGGGTCATGAAGGCAAACTTAAGCTTCTGATCTCAACACCGTCAATATGCAGTTAGTAATATTTATTGGTCCATAGTTCTTTCATTGAAAATTATAGGCACAATGCTGGGGTTTGGGCCATTTTAGCACAATTTGGGAGAAAAATGACCAAAATAGCACATCTTAAAAAGTTGTCCCTTACTGGCACAAACATGGGCCGGAAACGGGTTAAGCCGCTTGGCGATTATTGAACCCTTTTCTTTAAGGTTGGGGACGGGGTTAAGCCGCGTGGCGATACCCGCGAAACACAAAACTTCAACTATTGAGATAATTTTAGTTGGTGAGCCCTTCGTACTCAAATCCGAACAGTGAAATGACATTTTTTCAGTGCACTTAAAAATAGTGTATATGAGGGTTAATATTCATGAAAAATCATTATGTTATGAAATAATCAATGCTATGGAACCAAGACGCCCTATTAGATAACAAATACTAATAAAATAAAGAGCAATGTTAAAAATAAGAAGAAAGAGTCAAAGGTCTCCAACACTTATAAATAGAAGTTTCTTGCAGTCTCTAACAGGCACAAAGCAAAGGACACTAAAAGAAAAGGTAAGTAAACATGAATCTCAATGGAGGAATTGACAGACTTTCTATTATTAAAAATGAAATCGCACAAGTGGAGGCAGCAAAGCTCCACTGGGAGCAAAGGCTAGCACTTTTCTGGGAGCATCTGTCCGCTCTCAATCTTGAGATGATAGCACAAGCTATACTACAAATTCAGGATCGCATTCACAGTTTGGAGGCCCGGCCTGACCTAGAAGCTTTCACTGAATTCCATTCTTTGCAATATCGTTATCTTTCAAATGATTCGCCAACTTCAATCAGATCTGGCAAAAGCAGTCTGTCGACTCTAGAAGGTTTAATAAGTGTCTCTAGACGCAAAGTAATGTGTTTAATTCATTTATAATGTTTTTTATTTTTTTAGTATAGATCTACAAATTCTTATGTTGTGTTTAGTTATGTGGCTGGTCTATGTGTGTGTAAGTTTCCTATTGGATGCACTTTCATGTAGAAAAACTTGTTTTAGTGCTGGAATAAAGAAATCTGCTCTGTTTTAGTTCATTCTATTTCTCTGTTTTGTGCATAAAATTTATTTATTCTTGTTAATTTTTCATATTATACAAGCTAAAACAAAACTACAATCAATGGAGTGTAGTGAAAATTGTGTGTTTAAAATAACTCTCATTTAATAGCATAGCAGAAAGCTTCCTAAGCGCCTAGGAAGCAAGCAAGAAGGAAGCAAAAGCAATTCTACGAAATGCTTGTAAGTTATTCCTGCCGAGTAGCTTATTCTTATTCATACGCTAGGCATTGAAAGAGCGAGTCCACCATCTACATTCTTTTGTTGACCTACTAGTGTTGAGATTTGCTTTTCTGATCATGCCCAACTTATTACCAGTCACACACTGACTTGGCTAGTAAGTCCCGACGGGAGCAGCAAATGCTCGAAGAACCTAGGCAGGACTCCCCGTAGATGCAACCGTTGGGAAAGAGAAAACCTGCATGGCCAAGACGATGACAAAAGTGCGAGTCGAGGAAGCGGAGCTGTTGGCTTGTCTTCATCGACCAAGGGACAAACAGGAAGATTTCTGCTATGCTATTAAATGAGAGTTACTGTAAACACAACTTTCACTCCATCCAATTGGCTGTAGTTTTGTTTTAGCTTGCATAATGTGAGAAATTAACTAGAACAAATAAATTTTATGCACAAAACAGGGAAATAAAACGAACTAAAAGGAACAGATTTTTTCATTCCAGCACTAAAGCAAGTTTTTCTACATTAGAGTACATCCAATAGGAAGCACACATATGGACCATCCACACAACTAAACACAACATAAGAATTCGTAGATCTATACTAAAAAAACAAAAAATATTATAAATGAATTAAACACATTACTTTGCATCTAGAGACACTTATTAAACCTTCTAGAGTCGACAGACTCCTCTAGTCTCCCCCTGGTTGGCACGATAAATAGCAACTTGCAGCTCCTGGAGCAGGGCTCTCTTCTGGGCCTCTAAACCGCGAATGCGATCCCGAATTTGTAGCATAGCTTGTGCTATCATCTCAGGATCGAGAGTAGACAAATGCTTCCAGAAAAGTGCTAGCTTTTGCTCCCAGTGGAGCTTTGCTGCCTCCACCTGTTCGATTTCACTTTCAATAATAGAAATTCTGTCAATTTCTCCATTGAGATACATGACTACTTACTTTTTTCTCCTAAACGCCCTTTGCACTGAAAGAAGCTTCTATTTTTAGGTGTTGAAGGCCCTTAACTCTTTATTCTTATTAATAACTATCCTCTTTATTTTATTATTATTTGTTATCTAATAAGGCGTTTTGATTCCGCAACATGGACCATTTCATAACATAATGGTTTTTGATGAATATTTAACCTCCATACACACTATCTTTGAGTAAGCTGAAAAATTGTCCTTTCCCTGTTCGGATTTGAGTGCAAAGGGCCCACTAACTAAAATTATCTCAATAGTTGAAATTTTGTTTTTCGCGGGTATCGTCAAGCGGCTTAACCCCGTCCCCAACCCTAAAAAAGGGCTCAATTATCGCCACGTGGCTTAACCCGTCCCCGACCCTAAAGAAAAGGGCGCAATAATCGAGCGGAATAGGACAATAATTGAGCGAAGTGTCAGAGAGTATTCCTTTTTCTCCGTCCTCGTTTTCGTACCCGACTTATTTCTAGTTATTTTATACTGGCTTATTTACAACTACATGATAGGATAAAAGAAGTGAACGATATAAAAGTGGGTAAAAAGAGTAGTGAGACTTAAATCACATGGAAGCCAGCCCAACAGTTCCCATCTATCTTCCCTCCCCGGTCAACTCTTGCGAGGGAATCATTCTTTAGTTGGCACTCCACAAACCACATTTCAAAAGTTAAAAGAAACCCCAAGAGAGTTAAAGTTATATTCAAAGCTCGGTAGGATAGTTCTTGGAGGAGCAAGGGCAGCACAACAACTGTCACACACAAAGAAAGGTGGCATAGTATTGAAATCATCAATGCCAATGCAGCGAGTATGCTGCCAGACCTCACAAAGATCACAAGCCACCATCCTCTACCCATCATCATCCCTTGTTCCACATTTGCATTTAACAGTCCAATTATCTGCCTCGCCTTCATAATTCAATTCAGAACCCAAATCCATTCCAACAGCCCTAAAGCATAGTTCATACCCATATTCAACTATACCAAATAACACTTTTCCATTATCCACTCCCTCCGATTCGCATACGAGCAGCATCGCAGACTTCTTGCCTACGCATTCCACAATTATATTCCCCCCACCATTTGCTGCATTCTTTTCTCTAAATGCATTAACAATTTCAACAACATACTCCATTCTTTTCATTGGTCATCTACTGTCTAAATTGGAAGCCAGTGTAGTAAATTTCTTGCACTTTTCATTTTTCCTTTTGTTGTTCTTATTCTGCACATTTTTTGAGGATCTTGAACAAATTGATAGTACAGCATTAGTGGGTGATTTTCTTGCCATTAGGCATCGGGACTTGAGAGAAAGCATGAAGTAGAATAGATCCCCGATTATGAGCAATTCGGACTCATTAAAATATCTGTAATAATAAATGCTCCACTTGACATCACCATGAAGAACGGAAATATTAAGAGTTAGCTTTCATTGCGTCAACAATGAAACGCCAGTTGTGTCAAACAACTGCACAAGATATGTCAACAATGTTGTGACGACAGCGCCAGTTGTAGTTTTTGACAAGAGAGAGAGAGAGCACACATATAAGACACCACCTATCACGACAGGCTTACTTCCGCTTGTTCAGTAATCAGTAAATAGGCATTGTAAGTGTAACGCAACATAATTTTACATTTCTAACATTTCTTCTGACTTTTCACAGCTTTAAAGCATCTAGTAATTGTGTTATGGAAGCAAATGCAATACATACATGCGTTAATAAGACAAAGCAATACACATATGCATTACTGTGGACAACGCAATTATTAAACACATTAGTTGTGGTTTTGTAATCCTCTACCCATCTTCAGCATCAGTGCATCACTCATCTTGTGAACAAATACATTATTTAACACATTTATATGACTCCACTTTATATAAAAGTCAAATTTCACTTTTTATCATGTTTAAATCTATATTCTTATATTTGTCAGTTATATATTCACTAGTTTTCTATTTTGATTGTCCTTACTTTTTGTCGCCGTAGCTTCACTCCATCATCGATGAAAAGAAAGAAGAGAGGAATGGTAACGCATTTATTATTAGTGTAATATGATAACTCATGTTTTAACATCGTTGGCAAAGTGCCAATCAGGGGCCAAGATTTTGAGCGGTGCTATTTTGGATATTTAGAGTACAAGTTTATGATAATTTGGGCATTTTCTCACCATGCTCAACAATTGCCCTCCAACTCCCTGACAAGTGATTATATGTGTGTGTGTGTGTGTGGTAATTGATTTATGTGTGAGGAAGTCCTTTACTTCAAGTCTTTAACATTTATCACAAGCATGGTTATTCACACATTAAAAATCATCTGACAATGCAATTTGTTATCGAAAAGGAAACTTACCCCGGAGACCTTCACATACTGCCCATCTTTGGCTGTTCTAAGCTCAGCATCTGGGTACCGGTCAATGAATTCAACGATCGATCTTCTTCCCCAGCAAGTATTCCAGGTAATTATAGTAGCAACAATTCCAAAAAGAAACACAACAACAATAAGAAGAATAGCATTATGGACAGCCCCAAGAATAAAACCACCAGCAATGAACCCCATTACAAAGAGCAGAATCATCGACCATAAAATTGGGTTTGGGAAATTTCTCTTGAATGAATAGTCTTCGTCTTGGCTTAAAGTTGTCACAGCTTGATTATTAGTATTTGAACCATGCAGTTTCATTGAACCCTTAGAGTCCAAAGGACCGGAAACTTTCCTTGGTGCACCAGATGAATTTAGTGGACCGGACGAAATGGGACCAGATGTAATAAGTCCTGTGGTAGGAAGAATTGGTGGTAAGGGACCTGAGTTTTGACGGGTGACTGGTGTTACTCCGCCAGATTGGGGGCCAGACGACTTCTTCAAAGGTTCCCCATGTTTACTCAGTGGCCCGGAGTTTGATTTCTTTACAGAAACTGAACCAGAAAACCCACCAGATGCCACAGGACCAGATGTAGAATAGCTAACCCTAGACGTGGCATTAGGCATAATTGGTCCTGAATGTGAAGCACTGCCTGCAAAAGATCCAGTTCTTGAAGGAGCACCAGTTAACGGTCCAGATTTCCTCGCTTTGGAGCCATCCACAGGTAAATCAAACATTTTTCCCAGCTCTCCGGATTTCTTGATATCCCCACCCGTGTAAGGCATAGCCGTCGAGGTCATTGTAGGGGTTCTTTCTTTTGGCTGTTCAGGCCGGCCCGAGACATAAAGGCCATTGCTCAGCTGGTGAGATGGGAACCGGGAACCCATCAGCCTCAATTCAGTGAAGCACACAGTAAGGAAAATGCCTCTACCAAACTTTATACCCTAAAAGAAAAAACAGAATACATTCATTCAGTCATCAGTTAGCAAAAATAACATTTTTCTCCCACGACTTTAGATAAACATATAGAAAAACAACCAGCAATGTGTCATCACAGATAAGCATTACTAGTTTACTACTTAACAAAAATAAACAAGAAAAAAAAGATAAGCATTACTCAAAAGATAGAAACTATTCATTAATGTAATCACAGAGAGTTTTAGTAGGAAGCAAATATATTTTCAAAAATGGAAAGGAATCAGAAAAGAAAACAACTTGAAACCCAAAAAATCAGGGCTACGAAAGGGAATTAAAGTTAAGATCAAGTAAAAATAATGAGAATACAAAAGCAGAAAAAGAAACAAACAGATCTGAGAAACAAGTTATGAGAAGAGGAACATATTAATACACAACAATTAAACAGGTACTTAAAAAAGCAAAAAAAAAAAGGAGTACAAAATCAAGAAATTAAAAAAAGAATTACCCAGAAGTGTAGCAGAGTGTGTGTATGGTTGTATTGAGTATAAACCTAGCAATATGTATGTAAATAAGTAACAAAGAGGGGAAGACAGTAAGAAAGTGAATAAAGCTAAATTAGATGAAAGAGGTGAGTGGCCCGAGTGGGTAATGATAAAAGCTAGTACTAAATGACATGATGTGTGTGTGTGTGTGAGAGAGAGAGAGAGAGCAATGGTGGGGAGAAACGCAATACTTACTGGTTGGTTTGGTTGGTGGTGGAGGAATAGGTGGTAGTACTGTAGTAGTAGTAGTACGAGTATTTGATACACTACCTAGTACACTGGGACTACTAGATACCCGGGTTGGAGGGGATCATATCCGCCGTCTACACCCAATTTTTATATGTACCCACATTTCATGTTTGGCCTTGTTTAGTTAATCTTAACACAAGTTATTTTAATTTATATTGGATAAGGGAAAATATGTGATAAGTAATTAATAATTTATAAGTTTATTAATGTGTTTGGATGATTTACTTATAAGTTATTTAATTTAAATAAAAGTGTTTGGTAAATTTTACTTATAAGTTAGTAAATTGTTTTTAAAAAATAATAAAATAATAATTTTAAGTTGAATTAAATAATGTTTGAATTCCGTCAAAAGTATAAATTATTTATAAAGAAAATTACTAGTAAAAATATATAATAATTTTTTAAAAAATATACAATATTTATGTTCTATCATTAATATCAGCAGCAATAGCATCACGCACCGTAAACACATGACATCATTACTTATAAGTTATTATTTTTATAAAAAAAATAAAAGTTATTTAAATTTTATAAAAGTGTTTGGTTATAAATTAAATTATATTATAATATTTTAATATTTTAAAGTAATTAAATGAAAATAGTTAAACCATTATTCTTAAATATTAAATATTATACTAATTATTATTAAATATGTAAATAATATATAGTATTATGTTATTTTACATGATTTTTTTATTACTACTTTTGTCAAGATACAGAAATAAAATAATTATGAGAAAGTTGGATAATACAGAAAAGTACGTCTTGCTCTACTGGCAACTTATGCTCGTATAAGTTGAAATAAGTTCACATAAATAAACTGTCAAACCAGTGGCGGAGGGACCATAGGTCCAGAATAAGCGGTGGCTCACCCTCATTTTTCAAAATAAAAAATAAAAAATTTATAGCCCAACATGTCAGCAAGCTGCAAGCCCAATAAATTAAATTTATTGAAAACCCACCAGTTAAACTATACATATCCAAAAAACAGAGTCCATAATATAGTATAATGCAGAGAACTTTGAGAACTAGGTATCCTTGACTTACTATACAACTGTACAAATCGATAAAAGTTGCTGGAGCTTGANCAGAGAACTTTGAGAATTAGGTATCCTTGACTTACTATACAACTGTACAAGTCGATAAAAGTTGCTGGAGCTTGGATTCAAACAAGAAATAAGAGAGGCAAGACAAGATATTCCTTTAATATATAAATCAGTAAACTAAAAGGTAAGAACTCTTTCTTCTCTCTTTTGTATATATAATTGTAACTTTAGTTTTGATTTGTTTTTCCTTTTTATAGTTTGTTACTTTGGTGTTTACAAAATTAATTTAGGGGGCAATGAATAATTAAATAATTATAAATATATATGTATATTTATTTTATTCTTGCTGTTTTGATTTGTTTGATTACAGAAGAAAACTTTGATTTAAGAATATGGAAAAGTTTTTGATTAAAAGAAAGGCAGTGGATGATTCCCAACCAATACAAAATGAATGTGGTCAATCAACTCGATCTACTGTGAATGGGGAAATTAATTTAGATGATTTACCGATAGATCCGGGAAAAAGAAAAAGCATCTATAGTTTCAATGTTAATAATCGAGAAATAGTAAGATGATTTTATTTATAAAAAGGTCCTTCTCAACCGAAAGTAAATTTTCCTTGTCGCTGTTTCATATATTTTATCAGTATATTGTAAGGTTAGATAATTTTCTAAACTAAGTCCTGGTGTCATTACTTGTTTGAAAATTTTTTTTGGCTCTCCCTTAATTATATTCCTGCCTCCGCCACTGTGTCAAACAGACCTAAATAAATTCATCTGACTTGTTGGCCATGCAAATGACATGTGCAACTTGTGCAATGCCAAACACGGACATTATTATTTAACTTATCCGATAACCATTTTAATTTAAGCCTAATTAATTATGAGAAAAATGTTTGAAATCAATTGTTAGCAACCATTTATTACGCATTTTTGTATCGGATAGTGAAAAATCTAAAAATTATTAAGCGGGTTTTCTATTAACTCTAATTTATTAATGATAATTAATCCCTCCTATACACCAAAAACTCAACCAATAAAAATAAGATACATAATAAAAGCAACGTGAAAGTAAGTGATTAATGTGCTCTCACGAGCACACACTAGAATGACTCATTATTAAGTTAGTCCATAACTACGAATAGGGTGACGTAACATTAAAAATTTAGTTATAATACTATCCGCCATAGATAAATGAATGCAACAAGCGATTGTCAGTAAATAGGACCCTAAAAATAAAAATAATATTTATAAATTTTACTTTTTTTATATCAAAAATATTGATTGGCTTTCCTCACATCATCTCAGAAAAATCAGTTCCTTAATTTATTATATTTAAATTTTTATTTGTCCACACTGAAATTTATTTTTTTTAATTTTCATTGTCGAAAAAATAATTGTGGATGAAAATAGACTTTTTAATTGCTATTCTATTACTGGCTTATAACTCGTGCAAAACACGGACTATATTAATAAATTATATATTAATTACTATATATGCTTATTAAATTTAATATGATAATTTATTTAATTATTAATTTTTTATATGTTATTTATATCTTATTATGATATATTAATTTTTCTAATTTTCATATTCATGAGATATAATTAATAGGTTGTAGTTTTAAATAAATTAAAAAGTGGTGATGAAATTGAGTTAAATGTTAATACAACTATATTAGATAAAAACTATATTATTATATTAATCCTAAAATAGAATTATATTCTATAATTTAAATATAAAATAATGTTACCCTTGAACAGTTGTATAATATAAAATAATATTCTATAAAAGAGGATTACACGGTTAATATAATCGTATGTATAATATATATGGTATACATAAATTATTTAATATAATTTAAATAATTAAGTTAATGTGGTAATTTATTTATTTTATTACAAAGAAGGAAGATTGTAACATTATTATTAATAAAGAAAATATATGTTATAATTTAAATATAATATAATATTGTGTGAGCAGTTGTATAAAAAGAGTAATACACTGGTGATAGAGTTGTATGTATAATATATAAAATATAAAATAATTATAATTATATGATTTAAATATTTAGTTTAATATGATAATTTATTTTATTTTATTATTAAGAAAGATAACTCCGCTGTTGATAAAGTTGTATGTATAATATATCTGTCCTAAACAGAGTTATATGTATAATATATTTGTGTTTAATAAAGTATATTCTAATTAAAATTTAATTAAAAAGTATGTTTGATTTGAGTAGGAGAATTATAGTATAGATATTATTCTAGTTATAAAATTATAATTTTAAATAAATTAAAGTGTTTGAATGATGATGAAATTGAAACATGTTAATTAGTAGATTACGAGTAGAAGTCTATATTTTAATTAAAATTTATTAAAAAAATGTATTTAATATAGCATAATAATAAAATTTAATTAATATAAATAAAATAATATTATTATTTTAATATTCATAAATCTGAGTCCGTGTATGTATAAATCTGAAACTAATTGTATTAATCAACACTTGAATCCAATGATGGAAAAAATGGGGCAAACCCTAGCTCGCAAACTCAACAGCCCTCCTCATCGATTCCTCCTCACAAAACTTCGGCACCAATCGAGCCAATCAGGGAACAACAACAATCCTATTCTAGTTATTTCAGCAGCAGGCGAACAACAACAACAACAAATTGATTTTGAAACCCTAAGCGTACAGAGGATAGAAGATGCTATTCACGGGATTATCGTGAAGCGTTCTGCACCCGATTGGCTTCCTTTTCGGCCTGGTTATTCTTATTGGGTCCCTCCCCGGAGAGATTCCTACGGGATTGCCGAGTTAGTCCACACTTTTTCTAATAATCTTACTGATGATGAGGTTATGTCTCTCACTACTTGTCGCGGCTGGCCTTCCTCTTCTCTTTTCGACACCGAAGCTGATCCCGGTAACATCCCCTTCCCCAATTGTTTGGTTTCGTTTAGTCAATTCGGAGAGAAAATATCTCTTATAACTTGAATCAAGTATAGGTTAACCGGGTCTTTAGGTACTTATTATTGCGGAATAAGCTAAATTGAATACCCACTGTACTTATGCTTGCAAAACATGCCATAGTACTACTGTAAATAATGATTGATAATGGCAATCATGTTCACAAAGAATTTTGGTAAAGTTGTAACAGACTATGATAGATAAAATAACATAAATACAATCTCCAACTAAAAGAAAATGAGGGGCAATAGGTGGAACATCTTTGAAATGAATGTTATGTATTGTAATATGTAAACTTTCTTAAACCAAGAAACTCTCAGTTACAAGTCACAAATTGGTCTCATCTATGAGAGGCCAAATCGTGAGCTGTTCTCAATGGCGACTTTGATCACAACTCATTCCTTTTCCTTTTTGAGTGTGGTGTTCACTTTTTCCTACTCTACTTTTGTCTTCACCTCCATGTAGTTCAATTGGTTCTTATTTGCATAATCAGCTCTGGCTCTGACTTTCACAGCTATGTTAACTATTAGAATAACAGGGCCCGAGACTAGAGAGAAGGCATCTTTGTATTGTTTGGAATTGGAATTTGATATAGGCAAAGTTATGTGGGCAGCTTTTCCTCCAACTTCATGCATTTCTGCAGTTTAATAGAACTATACAGAACCCTGGTTGCAGCTTGCAAGTTCATCGCATTGTTTATAATCTTGTTTTGATATGTTTATGTGAAATTGTTAGAGCGTTCCTGATGCTATGTTTAAGTACATAAAGCTATTGCTATATTATGAAATCAAAAAGTGATTTTTGATACTAAAATAGAACTTGTAGTCCAATGCAGCACCAAATTGATTTAAATTTAGCTACTTCTCAACCATCTAACCTTTAAATACAAAATTATATGTCACCTTCATTTCCTTCCATTTTCCCACTTGCATGACTATGTGGCAACTATAGCAACATATATACTTGGTTTCTATTTTACATCCATGTTGAGCATTGCATTAAAGTGGCATGTTTTGTTTTGGTGCCCAAATATTTATATAGCATCAATTATAGCATTGCATTGGACGTTCTTATATGCATAAATTACAGTAGATCGCGAACTGTGACAACTACTACATCTGATGACATCGAGTTGATTATATTTTTAGGAAGCTCATTCTGTTTTCCACCGCTGTTGTAGATGAATCTCTAATCCAGTCGGAGGAAGATGCAATATCCTCAGAAGAGTCGCAATCCAAAGATGAAGACTGAAGGCCATTTATGACTGTCTTAGTTCTTACAAGGTACAAGTTTCTTTAGTTTTATTCAATCTAATATGTTATCATTTTATCATGCTTTCGCAGACCATAAGAAATATGATATCTTTCTTTTATTCAATTTTCTTGTTTGCAGGTTGTATCAGGCTTTCACTATTCATATCAGAGAGAACACAGATGATTCTAATCGAAATGTGAAAGAGACTCTTAATGTAACAAATATACCTTGCAAAGTTGCTTTATTTCAACATAACTGCCTTTGATAATGAGGGAAAGCTATTAACTATATAATTCATCATGTTTCCTTTTAGTTGATGATTTGTACTTTGTGTTTGTATATTAAGTGTATGTCTGTATATCATTCTAAAGAGTGTTCTCTGTGTCTATGGTTTACCCTTTGCTCTTGCTGTAAATAACATAAATCTATTTTATTCATGATTAACTTAGTTCACATGATCTCTACCTATGTGTCCGGTTGTTATTGGTGATTGGGATATGCCGAGTGTATGTCAAACAGGATATGTGGAAAGGTATAGCCTGTACCCTTGTAATTATTTTGTTTTTAACCATCTTAGTGTAAATATTACATTAATTTAAAGTAAACATTACATTAATTTAGTGTTGTATCGGAGCTTATACATGTGCTCCGGTAAAGGGACTCAAGTGGAGTGGTGGTATTATGCTTAAAAATGGCTCATATCTTCCCGTTTTGTCCTTTTATATAAGTTGTTTGATATTTTCCAATTTTTCAGTAATAATGTAATTTCTTTTTATGCAAGTCATTTGATATTTGCACGTCACTTTTAGGTGTTTTGATCATATGATTAAAAATAATATTTTTAAATTAATTTTTTGGATAAAAATATAATGCATTTAAAGTTACTTGTAAAAAATTTGATTTATATAATAGACAAGATGAAGTGACATTCTCTTGAAAATAATGTATGTATCAAATGAAAAATCAATGTTTTTACGTCTATCAATCATATGTGTGATATATGTCCCTTCTATTTTTTTTTTAATATGTCCCATTTTGAAAACTGATTTATAAATATATCTCATTTATAATTGTATTTATAAATATACTCTATATTCAAAAAAATTACAATTTTAAATTAATCATGGTTAACTTTATTATTTCATTTTTTTAATGACAAGTATAACCTTTTTTACCGGATTCCGTTTCAGCTCTTCGTCTTTCAGACACATTCCAGCTATATGTTCTTGCTTATATCCGGCACGGAAATGACTAACCTAGATATAATATAAGAACAAAATTATGACTATCCCACACAACGGAACAAAGAACAGGCTATATTAACAATGACTCACCCAACTGATGCACATGTGAAGAATAGTTATTCCTGAGGTGTGTATACTTGGTGAGTGCAGTAATGGCCGCATCACAAATCGTGGAGTATTATATACGTGATCCATTAAAATCTAATTTCTAGTATTCTAGTAGTATTAGGGGTATTATGGTCATATTAAATAAATATTAATATTTATAACTTAATTATATTTATATGATTTTTAAACTTTTTACTTTTCTAGCCACCAAATGGGTTCCCGAACTAAGTACCGATAATGCGAAATGCTTAATGCTTAACATGGCTAACAACTGGTTTAATCAGTTGTGAAATGTGTAAAATCGAAAAAAATGCCGTACCTAATTTTGAAGCGTCAATAATGTGATTACTCGCATAATTTTTATGTTAAAAATGAAATTATTTATATAATTATCTATTGTTATATCTATATACTTTTAAAAATATCTTTTCTAATATTTAACAATTGAATAATACTTGAAATAGTTCCAGACTCAAAAAAAAAGTCTTAAACATAATAAAAATATCACATAAAAATATCAAACCATCACTTGATAATATTTAGTAAGCCAAAGGTTTTCAAATATTTACTTCAATCTC
>QRFB01020725.1:0-18539 GCA_008931105.1 Oenanthe javanica | reverse complement strand
GTAAAATATGTTAGTAAATTTGGGTAAAAAATTAGAAAATTTGTAAAATAGAACTTTTTATAATATATACATGAAATTGTTTAAAAGAATTTAGTCAAAAAACCAAAATTAAAAAAAATATATATATAATAATACATAGATATAGTTGCATAATATATATGTGATTTATTAATTATGTTTTAAATATTTATTTAATACTTATAAACACGGTATGAAATTTATATCAGTCAATAAATATTTTAATGAAAATATATATATTCGTTTAACACTAAAATTTTAAAAACAAATAATAAAAAATTAATTAAAATAAATAATATAAGTAAAAATAAATTTAATTTTACGATTATAAGAAATAGTCCGTACGAGGTACGGAATTTTAAATAAATTTAATTTTACGTTTGTACGAAAAGGCTCGTGCCTCGCACAGGCTTTTGCGCTAGTTATAATAATATATTTTATAATCTAATCCTCTTTTAATAAAAAAAACATTGTCATTTTTTTTATCAATTTAATATTATTATCATAATTATAATATTAATAATAAAATTATATTATAATAATATATTATAATATATGTGATAATATAATTCTCTTTTAATAAAAATCATTGGCATTTTATAATGAAATTTAATATTATTATCATAATTACAATATTATAATATTACAATATTTTATATATTATTACAACATTTTAATATTATATTTTATAAAATAATCCTCTTTTAATAAAAATTATTTTCATTTTATTCAGAAATTTAATATTATTATCTTAATTACAATATTATATATTATATTAAAATAATATATTTTATAATATAATACTCTTTTAATATAAATAATTGTCATTTTATTAAGAAAATTAATATTATTGTCATAATTAGAATATTATAATATTTTATATTAATTTTATAATATAATCCTCTTTTAACAAAAATCATTTTTATTTTATTAAGAAATTTAATTTAACTATATTAATAAATACTATCTACAAATATCTATGTTAGAAAATAAACACTGATGCTGTTAAAGAATACTAGAACAGAGGTTATGGTTGCTGACGTCAATAGAGAATAGGAAGCTCTCGGAAAGAGTTTACTCTATTAGAGAATACTCAATCAGAGTTTATTCTAACAGAGAATGTTCAATCAGCGAATAACAACCGACAGAGTTTCCAAATTAGAGTTTGTGAAGGAAATAGTCAAATCAGAATATGATTTGGATAGTGAAGAAGGAATTCAAATACAAGTCTAATTACCTTATTGAAGCTATTCTTTTTATAATTTGTTTTGTAATTGAATTGTAATTGTGTCTATATAAACACATAAATAGGTTAACATTCAAAATATATATTTCATAACATTAGTGTAATGTCCAACAGAGTAATTGCATGCAAAACTGCTAAAAAAATCTGGGATGCACTAGTGGTTCAATGCCAAGGAACCAAGGAAATCAAGAAGAATAGAAGATCTATTTTAATTCAAGAGTATGAATATTTTGAGGCAAAACAGAATGAATCTCTCAGAGATATATATGATAGATTTCTTACTCTATTAAATAATTTGACCTTGGTTGATAAGGTATATGACAATGAGGATTCAAACAACAAATTTCTTAGAGCTCTTCCTTTAGAATGAGATCTACAAACATCTTTGATAAGAGACATGACTGATTTAGATGAGATGTCTCTAGATGAATTCTATGGAAAATTGAAGACTCATGACTTGGATTTACAACAAAGATGGAACAAGAAAAGCAGCAAGGCAAAATCTATTGCTTTGAATGTTGAAGCGAAAATTTAAGATCCAAAAGAAAAAGTCAACAAGAAAAGGAAAAGCTGTAATGGTCAAGGAAAGCAGTGAATCAGAGTCTGAGACAAACTCTGATGTAAACTCTGATGACTCCACAGACTCTGACATGATGGAGATGGTTCCTATGATTGTTAAAGGCTTCAAAAAGATGAAGTACAAAAAGTATAGGAAGCAAGGTAATTTTCAGAAAAAGCATGGAGAACCAGAAAAGAAAGACAGATTCAAGAAAACAGAAGATAAAGATGGAAAATCAAAGACTATTGACAAATCAAAGGTTGTGTTACAAGTGTAAGAAGATGGAGCACTTTGCTACTGAATGCAGACGCAAGGAATCTGGAAAAACACTAATCACATCAAAGAAGGATTGGATGGATTCATCAGACTCTGAAGAAGAAACCAATTATGCACTCATGGCAAACACTAATACTCCCATCTTAAACTATGATAAGGTACTAAACTCTGTCTTCAATTTTAATACTGAAGATATCCATGAATTAAACTCTTTTCTTAGAACTTTGCATGTTAGCTTTAAATCATAGTCTCTTGAGAATGTAGTATTAAAATCTGAAATACAAACTCTAACTGCTAGGAATGACTATCTTGAATCTGAAAATTCATATATGCTTAGCACTAAGAAGGACTGTGAGAATGCTATACACATGCAAAATCAGTTAGAAATACAAGTTGAATATTTAAAATATGAGTTAGCTAAAGAAAAAGAGAATTTTAGAGTTTGGACAAACTCTGGCAAGAGAGTCCAACAAATGCTTTCCAACAGGAATTAGACTTCTGCCTTAGATTATGAATCTGATAAGGATACACACACTAAAACACATATAAAAGGAATGTTGAATAAACCTGTGAAATTTGTTAGATCTATTAATGACAAGAAAACTCCTCGTGAATGCTCTAAAAATAAAGAAAATAATGTGTTAGAGAATATAAAGGTGAAAATAGGGTTACTTTCTCAAAAGCAACTTAATAAAAAGTTGAAGGCAGTCACTAATAAAAAATCTAAAAAGGTAAAAAGAAATAGAAATGGCAAAATAGGAATTACTAAGGAGAATAACTATAATTATATCTCTGATGCTCCTAGAAAAACCTGTTTTACTTATGGTAATTCAAATCACATTGCCATTGACTGTAAACAAAATTAAAAGAAGGAGCCTAAGAGACCTAGTTCAGAGGCTAGAAAACAAACTAGATATAGACCACAAAATCCCTATTTTCACTATGGTAGTTTATGACATTCAATTTAAATATGCGAAGAATACCATAGTTTGTATTTCAATTATTATGAACTGCTGCCTAAATTGAATAAAACTCCTGTCTTTTCTAAACATACTCTCAAACAAACATATGTGATAAAAGCTGATAATAGAAAGACAAACTCTCACAGTATAAACTCTGAAAATGCAAACTCTGATAATGTAAACTCTGTTAACATAAACTCTGATAAAAGTACTTCTGCTACAAAAGTTAACAAGTTTCAAAAGAAAGGATCCAAACTTGTTTGGATACCCAAATCTANAAGAAATATACTCTGGTGATAGTTGATGATTACACTAGATTTACCTGGGTGTACTTTTTACATAAAAAGGATGAAACTACAGAGATAATTTTTGATCATATTGCAATGATTTAAAATGGATCACCACACAAGGTAAATAATTTAAGAAGTGACAATGGCACAGAGTTTAAGAACTCTGCAATGGAGGAATTCTGCTCAACAAAAGGAATTATTCAACAATTCTCAGCACCTAACACACCTCAACAAAATGGTGTAGTTGAAAGAAAGAACATAACTCTAATTAAAGCTGCAAGAACAATGCTAAAAGGAGTAAATCTACCTACTTATTTTTTAGTAGAAGATGTGAATACTACATGCATTACTCAGAATTGCACTTTGATAAATAATCATGGAATGACTCCATATGAAATATTGAAAGGAAGAAAGCCAACTTTTAAATACTTTCACATCTTTGGAAGCAAGTGTTTTATTCTCAAAACACATCCTGAACAATTGAAGAAGTTTGAACTCAAAGAAGATGAAGGAATTTTTGTTGGTTATGCAATAACTTCTAAAACCTCTTCAAGGGCATTCAAAGTGTTTAATCTAAGAACCAGGGCAGTCATGGAATCTATTAATGTCCCTTTTGATGAAGGAAAAATAGCTAGGTTACATGATGAAGATGCTCAGGAAACTCTGAGGTTTGAAAATGAATTACAAAACACAAACTCTGAAGAGATAAACTTTGATGAGATAAATTCTATTGAACCAAACTCTGGTGAATTAAACACTGATTCTTTAAACTCTGATTCAGAAATGATTGAAATAGAAATTGAAGATTCTGCATATGTTAAGGGGAAGCAACATCAATCAATTAATGATATTGGAGAAAAACTACAATTATTGAAATATCAGAGTCCGACCAAACTCTGAACAACACAAACTTTGAGACCCTAAACTCTGAAACCACAAACACTGATCACTCAAATTCTGATCATTCAAACTCTGAGTCATCAAACACTGATGGAAGTACAACTTCAGGGGGAGGATCAACATTTACAGAAGAATCATTCTATGAAGACACAAATCATGGGGGGCATCTAGTTCAAGAAATTTTCCACATCCAAGAAAATGGACCAAAGATCACACACCTGACTTAATTATTGGGGATCTAGAAAGTGGAGTACAGAAAAGGAAAACTACTCAGAATGAATGTCTTTTTCATAGTTTTCTTTCTCAAACAGAACCAAAGAAGGTTAAAGATGCTTTGAAGGATGTAGATTGGGTTATTGCAATGCAGGAAGAGTTAAATGAGTTTGAGAGAAATGAAGTATGGACTCTAGTGTCAAGGCCTAAGAATAGATCAATTATTGGCACAAAATGGGTTTTTAGGAACAAGACAGACTCTGATGGAATTATTACAAGAAACAAAGCAAGACTAGTTGCCAAAGGTTATTCTCAATAGAAAGTAATTGATTATGATGAAACATTTGCACCAGTAGCTAGATTTGAAACAATCAGAATTTTTCTTGCTTATGTTGCATATAAGAAATTCAAGGTCTACCAGATGAATGTTAAAAGTGCATTTTTAAATGGAGAATTTGAAGAAGAGGTATATGTTGAACAACCACCTGGCTTTATCAAACCAAAATATCCAAATCATGTTTATAGATTGGACAAAACCTTATATGGACTCAAGCAAGCACCAAGAGCCTGGTATGAAACTCTAGCTCAATTTCTACTTGAAAGTTATTTTACAAGAGGTACAATTGATAAAACCTTTTTTTATAGAACTCAAGGTAAAGATTTATTATTGTTTCAAATATATGNAAGAAATTCAAGGTCTACCAGATGGATGTTAAAAGTGCATTTTTAAATGGAGAATTTGAAGAAGAGGTATATGTTGAACAACCACCTGGCTTTATCAAACCAAAATATCCAAATCATGTTTATAGATTGGACAAAACCTTATATGGACTCAAGCAAGCACCAAGAGCCTGGTATGAAACTCTAGCTCAATTTCTACTTGAAAGTGATTTTACAAGAGGTACAATTGATAAAACCTTTTTTTATAGAACTCAAGGTAAAGATTTATTATTGTTTCAAATATATGTTGATGATATTATATTTGGTTCCACTAATGAGAAACTCTGTAAAAGATTTTCAAAGCTAATTCAGGCCATGTAACAAATGAGCATGATGGGAGGATTGAGTTACTTTCTAGGGTTATAAGTGAAATAGACTGATGAAGGTATTTTCATAAATCAGTCTAAATATACAAAGAATCTACTCACTAAGTTTCAAATGCAAGACTCTGCATCTGCAACAACTCCAATGGCTACTGCAACCAAGCTTGATCAAGACACTGGAGAGCCTGTAGATATTACAGCATACAAAGGCATGATTAGATCTCTACTCTATTTGACTGCAAGTAGACCAGACATTATGTTTGCAACTTATCTATGTGCTAGATTTCAGGCAAATCTAAGGGAACCTCATTTGATTATTGTTAAGAGAATTTTCAGATATCTCAAAGGCACCATTAATCTTGGCTTATAGTATCCTAGAGAGTTTGACTTTAAATTAATAGGCTATTTAGATTCTGACTTTGCAGGATGTAAGATTGATAGAAAAAGCACAATTGGCAGTTGTCAATTTTTAGGAGGAAGAATTGTCTCATGGTTCAGTAAGAAATAGAAATCTATCTCAACATCAACAGTATATGATGAATATATAGCTGCAGAAAGCTATTGTGCACAAATCTTATGGATAAGAAATCAACTATTAGATTATGGTTTGAACTTTTCAAAAATTCCTATTTATTGTGATAATTAAAGTGCTATTGCAATGACAGGAAATTCAGTTCAACATTATCTGACAAAGCACATCAGTATCAAATATCACTTCATAAGGGAACATGTCATGGATGGAACAATTGAAATGCATTTTGTTCCCTCAGATCAATAGTTAACAGACATATTCACTAAACCCCTGTGTGAAGCAACATTTACAAGATTGGTTTCTGAATTAGGAATGGTGACAAGTGGCTCTACTCCAGAAAGCAAGTGGTAGAAAATCAAAGTTTATGATAAACTCTATCAGAATATTTGATAAACTCTGATAGAACTCAGTAAACTCTGATCAATGGAACAACTAATCTCTTATCACAAGTTATCAGTGTTTATGGTAAACTCTGTCAGAGTATGTGGTAAACTCTGATAATAAATATTAAACTCTGACTTATATAAACTCTGATTACATGATAAACTAAGAGATATTATTTATGACATCATATTTCATTTTGTGACATCATAATTATTATTATCTGATTGGACTAATCATAAGACGAGTGTTTCTCACAAAAATCGATTCATATCTATATAGATACACACACACTTGCTGTATTTTTAGAATTGCACTACTCATTACTCCTCCAATAAATTTATTCCACGTGTCCCACTATATACTATATGCAATTGAGAGGGAATATTTTATTTCATATTTTTAATATCTGCATCTTGTCTTCTCTCTCGTTTTCTCTAAACCCTAATTCCCCATACCTGCTAATCCCTGTATTTCAATGGCATCAAAAGGTCTTTCATTCCAAAACTATACTTTTACTAGAACAAATTACATCTCTCTTTTATCAAAAACTGAAGCACCTCAAGATTATCATGTTGTTAAAGATTTCTTCCAGAACAACTACATTGGGTATGCTCTACAGGAAACAATAAACTTTTCTGCACAGTCTCTGATCAGAATATGGTCAACAACTAATTTCAATAATGTTGGTGATAATGAAGAACCAGTAATCACTTTTCAATGCAATGGGAAACATTCAATAACACCTGTTGTGGTTCGACAAGCCTTTCATCTTCCTAAAGTGGCTGTGTATAATGACCTTGTGAATGATGATCAAATCAAAGCATTCTTCAAAGAAATAGGCTATGGAGGAAGCCTATCAAAACTGAAGAGTCTAATAAGGCCCCATTTAAGAAGAGAATGGAGCTTATTCTTCGATTTCATAACAAGAGCATTCATTGCCAAATGCACAAATTTTGATGCAATTCCGCAGCTGTTTTAATAGATTGGATATTCTCTGACCCACAATTTAAATTTTAATTTTCTCTATTTAATAATTAGGCAATTAGCTAGTAAAATAGATGATAATACACATACTATTTATTTTGTAAGATTTTTACAATTAATCTTTAGGTATTTATTGCCTGATGTAACTTTTGAGCATGATCATAGTTTAGCTAGTTTTTGTATGAGNGATTTCAGGCAAATCTAAGGGAACCTCATTTGATTATTGTTAAGAGAATTTTCAGATATCTCAAAGGCACCATTAATCTTGGCTTATAGTATCCTAGAGAGTTTGACTTTAAATTAATAGGCTATTTAGATTCTGACTTTGCAGGATGTAAGATTGATAGAAAAAGCACAATTGGCAGTTGTCAATTTTTAGGAGGAAGAATTGTCTCATGGTTCAGTAAGAAATAGAAATCTATCTCAACATCAACAGTATATGATGAATATATAGCTGCAGAAAGCTATTGTGCACAAATCTTATGGATAAGAAATCAACTATTAGATTATGGTTTGAACTTTTCAAAAATTCCTATTTATTGTGATAATTAAAGTGCTATTGCAATGACAGGAAATTCAGTTCAACATTATCTGACAAAGCACATCAGTATCAAATATCACTTCATAAGGGAACATGTCATGGATGGAACAATTGAAATGCATTTTGTTCCCTCAGATCAATAGTTAACAGACATATTCACTAAACCCCTGTGTGAAGCAACATTTACAAGATTGGTTTCTGAATTAGGAATGGTGACAAGTGGCTCTACTCCAGAAAGCAAGTGGTAGAAAATCAAAGTTTATGATAAACTCTATCAGAATATTTGATAAACTCTGATAGAACTCAGTAAACTCTGATCAATGGAACAACTAATCTCTTATCACAAGTTATCAGTGTTTATGGTAAACTCTGTCAGAGTATGTGGTAAACTCTGATAATAAATATTAAACTCTGACTTATATAAACTCTGATTACATGATAAACTAAGAGATATTATTTATGACATCATATTTCATTTTGTGACATCATAATTATTATTATCTGATTGGACTAATCATAAGACGAGTGTTTCTCACAAAAATCGATTCATATCTATATAGATACACACACACTTGCTGTATTTTTAGAATTGCACTACTCATTACTCCTCCAATAAATTTATTCCACGTGTCCCACTATATACTATATGCAATTGAGAGGGAATATTTTATTTCATATTTTTAATATCTGCATCTTGTCTTCTCTCTCGTTTTCTCTAAACCCTAATTCCCCATACCTGCTAATCCCTGTATTTCAATGGCATCAAAAGGTCTTTCATTCCAAAACTATACTTTTACTAGAACAAATTACATCTCTCTTTTATCAAAAACTGAAGCACCTCAAGATTATCATGTTGTTAAAGATTTCTTCCAGAACAACTACATTGGGTATGCTCTACAGGAAACAATAAACTTTTCTGCACAGTCTCTGATCAGAATATGGTCAACAACTAATTTCAATAATGTTGGTGATAATGAAGAACCAGTAATCACTTTTCAATGCAATGGGAAACATTCAATAACACCTGTTGTGGTTCGACAAGCCTTTCATCTTCCTAAAGTGGCTGTGTATAATGACCTTGTGAATGATGATCAAATCAAAGCATTCTTCAAAGAAATAGGCTATGGAGGAAGCCTATCAAAACTGAAGAGTCTAATAAGGCCCCATTTAAGAAGAGAATGGAGCTTATTCTTCGATTTCATAACAAGAGCATTCATTGCCAAATGCACAAATTTTGATGCAATTCCGCAGCTGTTTTAATAGATTGGATATTCTCTGACCCACAATTTAAATTTTAATTTTCTCTATTTAATAATTAGGCAATTAGCTAGTAAAATAGATGATAATACACATACTATTTATTTTGTAAGATTTTTACAATTAATCTTTAGGTATTTATTGCCTGATGTAACTTTTGAGCATGATCATAGTTTAGCTAGTTTTTGTATGAGCAAAAGAATATTTGCTGACTTAGCTAGGAAGGATGGAAAGAAAGAATCTGTAGGTAATGTCTGCAACTTGTTTTATCCTATATGGGTCAGGCTTCTCTTAAATCAGAGAATGCCTACCATATATGAGAGGGATTTCTTGACAGTGGCTATGGATCAGAGTTTAGCACCCTCTAATTCTAACCCAAGCCACCCACCAAACACTGACCAACAAACACTGATTCCAACCTCTATAGTCTCCCAAAAGACTGTAGTTGTGACAAAAACTTCTCAACAAGGGCCAAGCAACAAAAGAAAAGGAAAATTAGTGAAAGAATTTTCTCCAAAGAAGAGGAAATTAAAAGGTGAAAATACAGATTCTGATGACAGTAATGAAGGTTTGGTTTTTCCTATGTAGAAGGTTGTTAAGAAGGCTTCTGAGATTCCTCCTGCACCATTCATGAAGCCATTCACAGTTAATCCAATGCCTAAAATGAAAAAGAAGAGAAGAAGATTGATCAAGGCTGCAATCTCTGAAGGTCTAACCTCTGAAGGATTAAACTCTGATGCAGTAATAAACTCTGACAAATTGTTAAACTCTGATTAAATCTTAAACTCTGATGTCCTAATCTCTAATCAACCAAACTCTGCTCAATAACAAGTACTAAACTCTGATAATGCTATGAAGTCTGGTGAATCTGCATTGCCTGACCAAATAAACAGTAGCATCGATGGAATTGAGAAATAGTAACATCGGTAGAATTGAGGTAGATGGTGATGAAAATGTCAATAGAGAAAAAAATGATGAATTGGTTGAAATGGATGGTAATTCTCTCCATGTTAATCCTTTTACCAGTCCTGTAATAATCTTGGAAAATATTGATTCCGTAAGTGAATTTATTCAAGTGACAATCTCTGATTCTCCTGTTCAATCTCCCGAACAAATTATCAAGGAGATATCATATGATAGAGTAAGGGAGCTGGCAGAAAAAGTAAGAAATGAGATGGAAGCAAAGAAATCAAAATCAACTCCAGCCTCTCCTAGTACAAAGCAATTCACAAGAAAGAAGAAGAAACAAGTTTTTTTGGCCAGGACACACAAGAACCTGCCTCTCAAAGTGAGGTAACAGTCATCTTAGGCCAGTCACATAAGAAATTTCAACACAAAGAGTTGAAGCAGCCACAAATGAAGCAGATGAATCCATCAGAGATCAGGGGTACAACCCACAAGAACCTTCAGCTCAAAGGATTGAAGAAGTTTTTAATGCCACTACCACACAAGAACAATCCAATCAAAGTTTGGATGCAGGCACAACATCTCTCAATGAAGATCTTGTTGTTGCTGATGCTAATGAGATAAACTCTGATGAAGTTCTAATGGCAATCTCTGATGCTATCATGGTGCAACCTCTCTCTCTGCACAGCCTATGGAAACTACATCAACCTCAACTACAACTCAAGGTATAAACTCTGACTTTTCTTCAGAATTTGCATTCTCTGATAGTATAAGTTCCTATTTTAACTGCTGGGATGAGCATAGATAGTCCTGAAATGGGTACCCCTATTCATGTGACTACACACCTCCCTTCTCAACCACCTCTTATTTCTGTAGGACATTGTGTGTTGAGCCTTTCTAGTGAGTTTGAGGTAAAATGTGTGAAAAACAGAATTAATAATGAGAAGCAGACACTGGATCTGGCAAAAGGAGAGAGAATTGAGAAAGAAGTTAGTTACTTCTAGTGAGCAAAATCTAACTATTAAAAGTTATGATATGTGTGATGTGAGAAGTAATGAGATTACTTTAAAAGAAAAGAGTGATTTAAGATGTTCTGTTACTTTTGCAGGTACTCAGAGTTTATCATTCACCACAAACTCTGATCTGCCAATCTATGATAATGCTATAAACTCTGACGGGGAGGACACAAACTCTGATGAACCAATTTTTGCTGATGAAGAAGTTACAGATCTGTCAATTCCCTTCACTCAGAGGTGCAACACAAAGAGGTGGCCTGCTAATTATTTTGATGCTCATGAAAGCTTGAAGATGGATTATCCTGATTACATGGTGGTGGAAAAGCTCAAGGGAGAAATTGAAGCTGCCTTAGATGCAGAAGGTGTCAATAAGAATTTTAGCTCAAAAGCAGAGCCATCAAATGAATATTTGCTCAACTCTCACAGAAAATCCATTTGGGATATGTCTTGGAAATATCCTAATGAAGAAATTTCATGGCCCCATGTACATGAATTGATAAATAAAGCTGACAAGGAACTAAACTCTGATGAAATGAAGAGTGTTATGAAGGCTACTACTGTGTTGTCCAAGGTACTTTACAATGATGTTTGTGAGTTAAAAAAATCTATTAACAAGACCATTGCTTCTGTTCAAATTGTTGTTACAACATCTCAACATGCTCTGGAATTGAAGCTCAAGAATATCTCAGGAAAACATGATGCTTTGGAAGTCAAGGTTGATATTCTTTCTATTGCAGTTACTTCTATGCAGAATATGCTCTATATAATTGTTGACATCCTCACAATAAGAAAAAGCAATGATGTCAGAAAGGGGGAGAAAGTTGCATAAGACAAATGCAAAGAGGATGCTATAGAAAAATCTAATAAACTTGATGATGATGACCAAGGGAGTCGTAAAGCAAACTCTGATGCAACAAACTCTGATGACTGGACAAAATCTGACATCTTCTCAAACTCTAATCCCATCAAATTCTAGAATAAACTCTGACGAACAAACTTTGATGGATGCTGACTTGGAATTGGCTAAAAGGCTTGAAGAAGAAGAGAAGCCTGAGAGGATTGAAGAACAAAATTTGAAGGATGCAGAACTAGCAAGAAAAATTTTTGAAGAAGAAAATCCAGGAATGGATCCCGTTGCTGTAGAGGAAGAATTAAAGAAGCCTGGTACTGACAATGCTCAAGTCCAGAAGAAAAGAAAGTATGAGAAGAAAGCTCCAGTTCAAAGAAAATACAGGAATGGATCCCGTTGCTGTAGAGGAAGAATTAAAGAAGCCTGGTACTGACAATGCTCAAGTCCAGAAGAAAAGAAAGTATGAGAAGAAAGCTCCAGTTCAAAGAAAATACAGGAATGGATCCAGTTGCTGTAGAGGAAGAATTAAAGAAGCATGGTACTGACAATGCTCAAGTCCAGAAGAAAAGAAAGTATGAGAAGAAAGCTCCAGTTCAAAGGAAGGCACCTGCTCAACAAAAGAAGATTGCATCTAAGCCTGTCCAAGCCAAACCTGTTGAAACTTCTAAGTCAATTGTTCAAACTAAACCTATGTTGGTCCCTGATATTATAGAAGGGGAGTTGAATACAATATCTAAAATTGTCGCGTTATTTCTGATTTAAAAATATTATTTTAATTAAGGCTTATTTACAATTTAAGCCCTATGTTATTAACAATATACAATTCAAACACTCTTTTAATATATTTAGTAAATTTAACCCTACATTTTTTAACTAATTACAATTGAAACATTTTTTAAAATAAATACTAAAATTTTAAAATAATTAGTAAATTTAACCCCATGTTTTTGAACTATTTACAATTGAAACCTTTTTTAAAATAAATAGTAAATTTAACCCTACATTTTAAAACATTTAATAAATTTACTAAATGTTTACTAAAAGTCAAGGTTAAATTTACTAAATGTTTTAAAACATAGGGTTAAATTTACTATTTATTTTAAAAAAAGTTTCAATTGTACATAGTTCAAAAACATAGGGTTAAATTTACTAATTATTTTAAAAAAGGTTTCAATTGTAAATAGTTGAAAAACGTAGGGTTAAATTTACTAAATATATTAAAAGAGAGTTTGAATTGTATATTGTTAATAACACATGGTTTAAATTACATTTAAGCCTTTAATTAATCACGAAATATAAATTTTAATGAAATACTATTCAAGTAGAAGATAATTTTTAACTTGAAAAGTATTAAAAAATTTATCTGATGAAAATTGTATATAATGGTAAAGTTATCTAGAACGAATTCGACATGAAGTGTTCGGGTTTAACAATTATATTTCAAACTTTGCACATAAATTTGTGAATATTACAATGCATACCAATTTCTGAATTTTAATGTTTTTCAATGAACGAACTAAAATATGAAGCGGAGACCTCATATTTATAGAGATTTGTAAAGCTAGCATGACTTTTTCACTATGACCTTTTTAACATGAAAATAAGCCTTGTATGACTTCTGAAAAAGGCTGGGCATGACTTTAAAATTCTGTATGACTTTAGAAAATTTGATATGATTTTTCTAAAGTCATATTCGGATTTTATTTTATTTAAATAAATCAGAATGAATTATTTAAAATGAAATCGGCATGACCTTTTATTAAAAAGCTCGGTATGACTTATTTTATATAATTCGGTATGACTTTTATTAATAGAAATCGATATGACTTTAATTAATAAAAATCAGTATGACTTTTATTAATAAAAATCAATATGACTTTTATTAATGAAAATCGGTATGACTTTTATTAATAAAATTAGGTATGACTTATTAAAAAGTCATTTGAATTATATTAAAAATAATATTAAGTCATATATTTTATAATAAATTAATTCTACTTAATTTAATTAGTTAATTTATAAATTAAATTAAATTCAACTTGAATAATTTAATTAGATAAATTAAATAATCAATTAACTTTTGATAGTAGAATTAAAATACTATCTTGACTTGTATAACCGTGTAGTCATCTTCGAAGTCTTTCCGTCTTTTCTTTGTCTTCTGTCATATTGAGCTAACTGAAGAATAAATATTATTTTCATTGACATATAAATGTACTGTCTGGTTCATTTTTGTCATACTAATAAATAATCTCCACTTATTAACTTTTAAACTGTGGCTTTCTATCATTCTTTTGCTTTACTGTCTATCCTCTTTTTCTGGAGTCTTTCTGTAGTAACCACTTGAAATCTTTTATATGTTCTGAACTCTTATGAAATACTACCACTTTATTTTTCACTAACGCTTGAACATATTAATGAACTTCTTCTAGTATTGAGTAGCAATCCCATAAAAATACTTCTGATACTTAGATCCTTTGTAATTAGTTGACTGTCTTCGTCTTGATTCTTGTTTGGTATTTATTATTTACTTCTATTTATAGTTAGAGTTGAGTTGTCATATAATTATTACAAATAGGCATAGTCATATGTCTTCCAATCTCCCCCTATTTGTTGTTAAACATTTAACACAAAAATTTCTAGATAATAACTCAACTAACAAGTAAGAAAGTAATACGACATGTAATAACTGTACATAATAAACAAAAGTTCTAGTTTTATATTTAATAATTTTCTAGATTCATACATGAAAGATAAATACAAGATAGATGTTCGCCTAGTACTGAACAAATATTACATAGATTCTATCTTGACCTATCTGAGTCTTCAGTCTTCAGTGGTATCAACTTCACCTTCTTCTAAAATAGAACTTTTGTGCATTGGTGTTCTTGGTACCTCTTCAGTTTTTGATTAATCTATTGTAGTGGATTCTCCATACAACTTTCTTTGTTCAGCCTTTGCTAACTGAAACATTATTTCCTCATCAATTGGATCTATTATTTCTTTTGCTACATCAAAAGGCTGAGTTGAATCTATCTTTGGCATTTGCCTGATGTATGATGGAATATTTTTGGATAAGCAGTAACTTCTTATTTTATGTGATGCATCTAGCTTGGCTTGGGATTTGAATCCTTTCGACCTTAGCTTCTTCTCAACTTCAATCATGAATTTGATTGTGTAGCCCTTTAATGACTCATCATCTAGCTTCAAGATTTGATATAGCTTGTTAGAGAAAAATCTTACTTCATGAGGGACATATAGGATTTGAGGACTAACAGCTTTTGCGAAGTCTCTGAGCCTGTCTCTCAGCGGCTCATTCTCTTCTTAGCTTTTCTTCACTTTATTCAACAATGTCCATATCACTGATAAACTTCTTTGTCCGAAGAAATCCAAGGATATTCTAAATGTGCCATTCCTGTGAGTGTAGACTAATATCTACCAATCTTCAAGAACGTGATCCACTATGATAGTGATATAGTCCACTTCCACTTTCAGAGCTTTCATGAAGTTATCAATGTTGTCATTTGAATTTTCTAGACGCTCAATTATTGATTTAAGATGCTTGTCTTCAAATGGACCCTTCTGAAGTTTGTCCATTATTTTTCTTGCTATGTCCCATTTCTTCCCAATTTTCAGCTGCACATCCTTCTCTTTCTCTTTCACAGCAATAACCCAATGGTTTTGTTTCTCTTGACTTGCTTCCCTTTCATCCTGTGCTTTTTCCTTGACTAGAGCTTTTAATTTCTCTGTTTTAGCATGGCTCACCTTGATGTCTTCTTTCAATTTTCTCATGGCCTCTTCATAGACTGGATCAGACTCTTTCTCTTTCGGAAATAGAAATTCTTCATCAAAGGCAGCTTCTTCTTCTGTTCTACAGTAGTCAGGGTGAAATGATTCATCAATAAATTGCTCATCATCATAGTATTGCTCTTCTGGTGCTAGAACATTATATTTAAATTCTTCTTCAGAATACAGCTTTACTTTACATTTGCCTTTATCTTTAGTATCCCCTTCATCTTCGGCTACTTTCTTCTTTCCTTTCTCCCCCTTAGTTGAGGGATCCTCTTCATNTTGCGGGATCCTCTTCAGATTTAGAAGCTTCAAAGGATGTAACAAGTTTCTGCATGGTCAGATAGACCTGCTTCATTCCCTCATTCAGATGTGCCATTCCATCATCCAGCTTACTGAATCACTTGGTTGAGATCTTTTCATTTTCAATAATCGTCAGAGTCAGCATTTTCTCAACCTCATCAATTTTGTCATTTAATGAGCTTACTTTTTTCATATCCTCAGCAATGAAACTTTGCACGTTCTGAATATCTTGAGTCTTTAGTAGAATAGAAGATTTCACATCTTCAACATCTTTCTGCACGATTGTCAGCTGTTCTGTTACAGAGACAGATGTAGACTTTTCTTCTGCTTGTGCTTTTACCTTAACCAACTTAGCTTGAAAAATCTGCATTTCTCTATGGAGAGATTTCATTTTTTATAAAAGTTCATTGTGTGTGTGTGCACTCACCTCACTTGCACTCTTATTTGATTCACTTAGTCTATGTGCATGTGTTTCGCTCGGTGTTTGCCTCACTTCACTCGTGTTTTACTCCTTTCCAGAATCCGATGTTGTACCTGTATATATTATTATAGCTTTTGAAGAGTCAAAATGCTCTTCTAATGCCGGTGAAGGCATGTCTTCAACAAGAATAACTTGAAGTGACTCCGCTACTGATGTAGCTACTCCGTGAATGGAGTCTCATCTCCCTCTATGGAGTGGTTGTCTCTCAAATCCACCAGTGGATTCGAGAACTTTCTGTAAAGGAACTAGATGTAAGAAATCCAGGGGGGTTACCACCTTAGACAATGTAGTTAGTGGCTCATTGGAGTCTGGGGTACCCCTCAATACTTGTAATGGCACTTGATGCTGCACTGCATCAAAAAAGTCTTGGTCCATTGTAAATGTGGCATCCGACAAGTTTGTTTCAAAAACATTTTCTTCACTTATAGAATCACCCGTTTGATCGAGTGATTCCAGAGACTGTTGAATTGCCATTTCAAAGTCTAAATCCCAATGGGAGGATAATGATGAGTCTACAGTTGTCTCAGGTTTAATTTTGGTCCTTTTTGTTGGTGGAGACAGAGCTGCGGGTTCACTCATTGTGACACCTCTACCTCTTACTTGTCTAACTGGTTTTTTCCTTTTTCTGATGTGACTCAAAGAAGTTGGTGAAGGAGAAACTGTTTGAGGTTCTATGTCAGCTTGGGATTGAACATGTGTGTTGTCAGGTTCATAGCGAAGTCCTGAAGTGTAAGACCACAATCATAGTCCACCACATATATATTTAAAGGTGCAGTAGGTATATTTATAGGTAGGAAATTAGAAGCCAGGGTTTGAGATATTACCTGTTGTTCATGGGCTTCTTGTTCTACATGCTGAGCAGCTTCAAGTAGAAGTTGTGATGGATTATCAATCTCCATTTGCACTTGTTCTGGTTCTTGCTCAAGCTGTTGTACCTGTACAGGATTGGCAATTTGATCTAGTATCCCAGCCATATAATCTGTTCTTACCACTGCACATCTTGAAACTTTGGATTATTGTTGAGCCTTGAAAATAAGTTTCTCTAAGAAGTTGGAGATACTTCTACAAGACTATTCTGGAACATCTTTTTATCTTCATCTAACAATAGATCATCCATGAATAACATCAGGAACCTTGGATAGTAGACTTGCACATTCTGTTCCCTGCTTCCTGGCGTTCCTATTTTCTTTATAATTTCTTTCAAAATCAACTTCCCGAAATTAATCATCTAGTTATGGGTCACAGAATACCCAATTATCTGAAGTAGTGAAGAAATATTGTTGAAGTTGCTCTTTGTATCTCTGGAACAGTTGGTGGGTCAACAAAATCTCTGGTTGGGAACCCTAAAATCCTGTTCACATCATCTTCAGTCACCATGTACTCACGTTCTCCAATGGTGAAAGAGAATTGCACTCTTCCTGCAACAGTTCTGTTCCTTGCTATTGCAGTTTTAATTAGTGAATGCTCGTTCAAAAATATGATCCACGACCTAAACTTCTCAACTGAGCAGTTCAATGGATTAAAAAATCCTATAAAATTTGTCTTCACAATCTCGCAATTTCCAGCCATTTTAATTACTACTATTACAATTATGAAATTACAAAGTGCAATAAAACAGTAAAATATTAACTACAAGTCAAAAAGTCAAAAAATTACACAGTTAAAATCAAAAACCCTAACTGCTATTAATCCCCAATTCATTTTTAATCAGAAAATTACTCTAATCATTACACAAAACGATCTCTAGTCAGTAATAAATAACCAATAGTCCAAGATTAAGTCCAAATTAGTTCGATCCCAGTCAAAATTTGGCAGCACTTCATTTGAAAAACAAATTAACCAAACTTAACAAGCAATCAATGCTTAAAATAATCAAGAACTAGCAACTGATGCAGTTGAATTGTAATGAAAATTAATATGACTTTAAAAACAACAACTTAGACTCGGTATGACCTTTTTTATGAGAATAAAAAGTCATACCGAAAAATA
>QRFB01020724.1:0-18539 GCA_008931105.1 Oenanthe javanica | reverse complement strand
AAAAATAAATTTACCTAAATATTAGTCATTCATCCCGTGTTTCGCACGGGTTATAAACTTGTAACATTAAATCTTAACATACATGTAATATATTTATCGAAATATGAATTTATTTTATCAAACGAACATTCAGATTCATTAAGCAATAGTCCATAATTGACTGTTCAATGCCATGTACAAAAAAATGTTGGATTATGCCCATGTTTGGAAGTTAGAGGTTTGAGTAAAAATTAGAGAATTGAGGTAAGTTACATGTTTGACCAACAAATCCTTNATTTATCGAAATATGAATTTATTTTATCAAACGAACATTCAGATTCATTAAGCAATAGTCCATAATTGACTGTTCAATGCCATGTACAAAAAAATGTTGGATTATGCCCATGTTTGGAAGTTAGAGGTTTGAGTAAAAATTAGAGAATTGAGGTAAGTTACATGTTTGACCAACAAATCCTTTAATATGTGTGTTTGGTAGTTAGCTGATTGAAATAGTTTATTGAGGTGAAAAAACTAATTTTGAAAAAACTATTTTTAAGAACTTTTTGCATCAGAGGTTTGTCATGTATCTAGTTTAAATACAAACAATTTTTTAACAAATAATTTTTTTAAAACAGCTGATCCAATTCATTAGTCAAAACAGCTATTCAAATTAGTTAGTTAAAACAGCTAATTTAACCCGCTCCAACTAACAGTTAACCGCTAATTGCCAAATAGGACATATATTTAATTACATTGGAGTTACCTGACTGTTTAGCAAGTGATGACCGTCTAAACTCGTGTGGTTAATATTGTGATACTAGAATCTGTCAGTTAAATAGTTATAGAAGGTACACTAACTGGCAGCGAGAGAACCTTGATTTAAATCGGCGTGGGATACTCCTGGATTTACAATCTGAAACGTCATTAAAAAAAATTGAAACGAATTTAAAAATATAAAAACGGTTTCACTAGTGGGATGAGTAGTTATGAGCAGGTTTGCACAGGGAGAATGTGGGAGACAAGCAAAGACATATATTTGAAGTCCAACAGTATAACTCACAAAATTTATTAATTATCAACTAAACTATTGTGATTATTTTTATTGTGGGCCATATCTTAGGATCAACCCTACCATCCTCCTGAGTTGTTATATTTATATGACCCTAATCTTCCCTCAGATCCTCACCACTTGTGTTGAGTGTTTCATTTGAGTTGAACAAATTAAGATGGGAGATAATAGTGGCTCAGCAGCATGTAGGAGTTTAAGTATAATGGGTTGTTCGATACCCGAAAAGTTGCAGCTGCATGGGGCAATGTTGGCTCTGCAATTTGGTTATGCAGGCTTTCATGTTGTGTCCAGAGCTGCCCTTAACATGGGCATCAGCAAGATTGTTTTTCCTGTTTATAGAAACATTCTTGCTTTGATTCTCCTCTTGCCCTTCGCTTATTTCCTCGAAAAGTACGTAAATCCAACATTACCTTATCAAGCATTCAAGCTCATTCCATATATTTGACACGAAAAACAATTTAATTGAATGTGCATGGTTTAAAAGTGAATTAAACTGATATATTTATATATATATATATATATACTGATTCTTCTTCATTAATGTTGACTCAACAGGAAAGAGCGGCCGCCGATTTCTCTCTCATTTCTTGTCCAATTCTTCCTCCTGGCTGTTGTTGGGTATGTTTTTCAAACAAACCAAACGCCTGATTTTATTAATAATATCCTGTTTCTAGTTGAACTATTGTTTGATTAGCCACGCTTATTTACTTGATTATTTTGTAAAATGACAGAATTACGGCGAATCAAGGATTCTACTTGTTGGGTTTAGACCACACATCACCCACTTTCGCATCAGCTATACAAAATTCTGTCCCAGCTATCACATTCCTCATGGCAGCAATTCTCCGGCAAGCCTTTATAGCTACTATGTTTTATTTAATTTTATAATTTGGGATACACATATACCACTAGACTGGCCCCAATCCTCTTTTAAGTACTTGATTATGAAGGGAAATTATTTGTAACTTTACTTTCCATGATCTTGATAAATATATTTCAGGATCGAACAAGTAAGACTTAATCGTAAGGATGGCATAGGAAAAGTTGCTGGAACACTCTTCTGTGTCGCTGGTGCATCGGTGATCACACTTTACAAAGGTCCTACAATTTACAGCCCAACTCAACCACTACATGGGGCTAACAATGGATATGATATAATATCACCAATGTTGGGTTCTCTAACTCTTGGGGATGCCAAGGGCAAAAACTGGACACTTGGTTGCATCTTTTTGATAGGCCATTGCCTCTCCTGGTCAGCTTGGTTGGTTTTACAAGCACCGGTTCTAAAGAAGTATCCGGCTAGGCTTTCTGTAACTTCATATCAGTGTTTCTTTGGTGTGATACAGTTTCTTGTTATTGCTGGTTTTGTGGAGAGAGATTCACAGGCTTGGTTGATTCACTCGGGTGGAGAACTCTTCAGTGTCTTCTATGCTGTGAGTCCCTTTTTTTTCTCAATCTTTGTTCTTTTTGGCTATGTATTTTTTAGAATTTTGCTATTGACCTTTACTAAATTATAATTTGAAAACATTGTTCAGTTATTGATTTTGTTTCTAGTCAGTTTTGAGAGTAATGAGAGTGATGGACTGAACTGCAGGGTATTGTAGCATCAGGAATCGCATTCGCTGTACAGATATGGTGCATCGACAGGGGAGGCCCTGTGTTTGTGGCAGTGTATCAGCCCGTTCAGACCCTTGTGGTCGCTATCATGGCTTCTGTTGCTTTAGGCGAGGAGTTTTACTTGGGAGGGTACTTACTTTCTAACTTTTGTATTCATGTACTCGGAACACATGTATTGAAACTTGAATATGGAAACTTAGTAATATAGAATGACGACGTCTACGAAAACGAAATCTCTCTCTATTCATAGTAGTAGGGTCTAATTAACTTTTTATAGAATAATAAGATTTGGTATATTTTACAGGATTATAGGAGCAGTGTTGATCATAACAGGGTTGTACCTTGTTCTATGGGGAAAAAATGAGGAGAGGAAATTCGCAATGCAAAAGACTGCAATTCAATCCCCCGCGGACCATGGCAACAACAGAACACCAACCCTTCCCAAATCATCACTAGCTCAGCCACTACTCTCTCAATCAACCGAAAATGTTTGAACAGCAGCCGCCAGGACTTTTGACTTGTATTACTACTTTTCTTTAAGCTTGTTGTTTTGCTTAAAATATCTGCAAAGCCTTGCAATGTGTGTGTATGAAACCTAATGAAATTCATGCCTTTTCATATCATTCTTAGATATGTGTTTCATACTTCAATAGCTGGAGGTTAAAACAGTACCCCAAAAAAAAAAACTAATCATGCAATGGTGTTTGGGAGTTTGTATAATCTCAACAAGAGTTCCGTAATTATAGATACTGTATATTCAGTATAAGTATCAGGATTGTGCAAGCATGGGTTTGTAAATTGAGGGCTAAAGAAATAAATGGAGAATGAAATCGGAATCGGTGGTAAAATCCTTGTGGAAATGGTTCTGGGTTCAAGACGAGAGAGCATTAAAACGAAAGAATTTATGGAGTTGATAAATCTAAACATAAATAAACACCCTGAAATAGGAAGCATCCAAAAAAGACAAGATTTAGAGTAAGATTCTAATATATTAGAGTTGTAAGTTAAGAAGTCTATGCAAAACATAAACAATAGAAGAAATCAAAGATCTTCTCATATGGTAAGAATACAGTAGGTGTGGGAGTATATAACATAAGGGCGATATACTCATTACCATCATCATTATCAGATAATGTGATTATGTTGGTGCCGGACTTCTTTATCTGTGAACACCTTATGTGAAAATTGACAAGAATGATCTAGTTGTGAGATCTGGTGAAGTCCAATAGCCCATGCATCGGAAAAGAATTTCGGAGTGAGTAAGCTGAAATAGTTGTAGACTTCAATTTTAAAAAAATGAATATATTGCAATGGCAAGCGTTACATGAAAATTGAAGGAAATGAAGACGATGATTTCAAAAGATACTTGAATAAAATATGCGTTAAAATCAGAATTGCCGGATCGATGGCATAATCTATGATGCCATTTCGAAGAGGTGATGATGGTTAAATAGGCAAGCAATGGTGAAGATGTTGGCCATCTTATGTACCAACATTAGTATTGTCCCGGCGCGAGATTCCTTTACATTAAAATGAACTTGGTATTAGTCTGGATTTGGCCTGGTGGTCATAAATTGAATGATAGTGGCTGCTGGCCATGGTTAAAACTAATAAAACAAAGTATAAACATATAGCTTTCGAGAAGTATAATTGTTGAATGCATGCTAGTTTTAGAGGGACTTGTGCAGCAATATTTATATCAGCGAGAGAATCATCTGTATTCTGAAAAATTCGTATTCTTGTTGTATTAGATTTGGACAGGCTTCTTAGGTATAACAACATCGTAGCCTAGAAAGATTGCAGACCATGACACCATAGACAAATGATTTTTATGATCTTTGATTTTTTTTTTTTATATAAATTGAAATTATGTAGCATTAGCATAATATAAAATTATTATAAATTATAAATCAAAACAAATTTGACTAAACATAATACCGGAGCGTGAACTTATAACCGGTATCAAGTAATATATGTTACCGCATAATTTTGTCAGGCTCAATAATTTTCTAAATTTTTTAATATTCATTAATAATTAACTTAATTCTAAGTTAATTATCCTCTCTAAAAAACAAGTAATAATCTCTCGTTAATTACAGAATATTTCTCTCAACGATATCGGAAGTTATCCTAACGCTAATATGATTTTAATAGATAAAATCAACTAATTCCAAATATATCTCTAAACAATCATGGAGATATATATACAATCCTAATCCTAACCCAAAACCCCTCGTTCAAAAAGTCGAGACACCTCTCAAGTCCAGCTCTTAACATCCAAAACCCCCTCATTCTCATTAAAATATTTTTATTATTCCAGCAACCTCCAAAATTTATTATCACCAAATTCCTCCGTTAACAATGTCAAACTATAATTGTAACAGCTTAATCAAACACTAAACATATAATTTAACTCATAACAGTAAAACAAATTCTTTCATAAAGGAATTTGGAAACATAAATTAAACCACAAAGCAAATTGTTCATAATTAAAAAAAATTAAATTAAACACCAACTCAAATCCAAATACTACATAACATTCGAATAAATTCGACAAAACCAAATAATCAATCAAAAGCCCATGGATTCTCATTGCGGATATTTTCCTCTTCCTCAGGAGTGAAATCATTCTTAATCTTAAACATGGCTCTGATATCTTCTGGCTTCTTACCTTTGATCATGCCAGCAACTTGTTGTGCAATCAAGTCCAAAAGGCCAGCGATATCAAGATAATTGGATGCAATGAGGAGATGGTACAGCATGTCCGTGTCCAGAGCCTTAGCAAAACATGAATCAAAACAAATTTGACTAAACATATTACCGGAGCTAGATCGTGGACTTATAACCGGTTTCAAGTAATGTCTATTACCGCATATTTTCGTCAGCCTCATTAATTTCCCAAATTTTCTAATATTTATTAATAATTAACTTAATTCTCGGTTAATTATCCTCACTCAAAAACGAGGAATAATATCTCATTAATTACAGAATATTTCTTTCAACGATATCCTTCAGGAAGATATCCTAACCCAATATGATTTTAATAAATAAAATCAACCAATTCCAAATATATCTCTAAACAATCATGGAAATATACCTTGATCTCTAAACAATCATGGAGAGCATCTTGAAAAAGGATCTGACATATCTAAACTTGAGACACCTCTCAAGTCCAGCCATCCAAAAATCCATCATCCCCATTAAAATATTTTTATTATTCCAGTAATCTCCGAAATTTGTTATCATCAAATTTCTCCATTAACAATTGGCGCTAGAAGGAGGAGATTATTTATTATCTGTGGAGAGGACAGATAATCTTGATGGAGATTTTAATCAAACAACATATACCAACTTGCAGGGGTTATCATCGTTTTTCAATGGTTCAACGGTGAAGGCGACGACGTGACATAAAAATGGTGACGGTCGTAAATCATGATGCAGCAAGACGTACACAGCACAACAGTGAAAAGCTTATGTTGTGAGAACAAAAACTAAAGTTGAAACAAGATGGTGTAATATATTGTCGCGGGGCCCGCAAGAGGATAAAAAAATTTAAAGCAGAAGTGGTCAAAAAAGATAAATTCATGAAAGAAAAGCAGAAGCGCAGCAATCGGGAAAAAAAAAAAAGAAGAAGCAAAGATCACTAAAACTGATGTGCAGAGATGAACAGTAAATAAAAAAAGTAACTATATAATCGCAATAAGAGGCGAGATGGTTATATTGTTGGCAAATTTGGTTATTAAAAAGTGGAGCCCACGGCACTTTAAAAGAAAACCAAACACCCAACACTAGATGGAAGCAACCGCTTATGCGAAACTTGAAAGCTACATGTTGTGACAAATAACGCGCACGACGGGGGGAAAAAGAAACGAAGGTGGTGTTGTATATATGATAGAGTCCCCGTTAAACAAAAGTGCTTGGCTCATGCAAAATCAGACTTAACTGCTTCTTCCGAAAAATTGAGATAGGTATTCTTAAATTTTTATTGCATTAATATTTATGTCATGATAATAATTATTTTTATCACCCTTCATGCTGGATTAATATTTTATGCATGCCTGAATTGATACATTATTATGCGTAAATTATATCATATATTTTATATATATGACTGCATCATATATATGTTGGAGATTATTTTCAAGACTTGCGAGCAGAAATTGTGAAGAAGAAAAATATTGTCACTTGGAAAATATAAAAAATATATCTCTCTTAAACATCTTATTTTGAAGGCCACAAATCACTTTGTCTGAATTTTAAGCTTCGAGGAGAATTGTAAGATGGTACACTATGTCAGCAGCTTGAAAGGGCACGAGCTACTGTGTAAGATCCTTAAGCACGAGCTAATATGTCAGCCGCAGCTGAGAAGGGCATAGGTTGTTATACAAGAGTTTACCGCAAGTCAGATTTAAGAGGACTACATGGTAGTATGATGTCAATTTAGAAGGGCATGAACCCATTGTACATGAATCTTAGACTAAGACCTAGGAGGATGACATTGTAGTAAATGGTGTTTGTTGTTGATTTTGAAGGCCCTCAGGGGTGTTGCTGATCTAAAAAACGAAACTTCATGGTCACTCATTCTTGCACTTTTACATGTCTTACTTGTATCTACATCTGCATCTACATGCATATTACGGGCGCCTAGGTACTCCATATTGTTTATAATCTTCCACTCCTAGTTGTTTCAATGACTCGTGAAATTTGGAAGATCGAAGAACACTAGTTCTCCACTGCAACAAACTACATTGAAGAACGGGGGTTGTTAACACATATTTTGGTCAGGCTCAATAATTTCCCAAAATTCATAATATTCATTAATAATTAACTTATTTCTCAATTAATTATCCTCTCTTAAAAACGAGTAATAATCTCTCATTAATTACAGAATATTTCTCCCAACGATATCGGAAGGTATCCTAACGCTAATATGGTATAGATAAAATCAACCAATTCCAAATATATCACTAAACAATCATGGAGATATATATACAATCCTAATCCTAACCAAAAAACCCTCATTCAAAAAGTCGATACACCTTTCAAGTCCAGCTCCTAACATCCAAAAACCCTTCATTCATATTAAAATATTTTTATTATTCCAGCAATCTCCGAAATTTGTTATCACCACATTCCTTCGTTAACAATGTCAAACTATAATTGTAACAGCTTAATCAAACACTAAACATATAATTTAACTCATAACAGTAAAACAAATTCTTTCATAAAGGAATTTGGAAACATAAATTAAACCACAAAGCAAATTGTTCATAATAAAAAAAAAATTAAAACACCAACTCAAATCCAAATACTACATAACATTCGAATATATTCGACAAAACCAAATAATCAATCAAAAGCCCATGGATTCTCATTGCGGATATTTTCCTCTTCCTCAGGAGTGAAATCATTCTTAATCTTAAACATGGCTCTGATATCTTCTGGCTTCTTACCTTTGATCATGCCAGCAACTTGTTGTGCAATCAAGTCCAAAAGGCCAGCGATATCAAGATAATTGGATGCAATGAGGAGATGGTACAGCATGTCCGTGTCCAGAGCCTTAGCAAAACCTGAATCAAATTTTTTCAGGGCCTTTTTCTCGTCTTCGTTTGCAGCTTTTTCGTTAACGTGCTTGCTGCAATACTCGATAACTTTCGACATGGTAATGCTATCAACCTGGACCGGGATAACAGTGGAAGCACAGTTGTCCTCTACCATGTTTCTGATTGTGGTTGATAAGCTTGCCGTAGATTCCTCAACCATAATCTCCACTTTGTCCAAGGTACGGTCAAGTTGTTGGAAACGAAATGGACCTCACAAGTATTTAAACTTGATTTAATTTAAACACACACCCTCACAATATATGTATAAGATATAATAAAAACAAAAAAACAAAAAAACACAACTTTTTATTACAACACAAGACAATAAGCTATAGCTTATTTCCTTCCCAGAGCTTCTGCTCTATTTTTTCACACTATCTAAATTGTTTCTCACGGTGCACTTATGATCACAGAAGACCAGCCTATTTATAGGCTTTAGATATACTGCATTACATCATGGCATACTTCACATACTATTTATTGCTACAATACAATCCAGCTATTTAAGTATATCAAATGCCAACAACCTACCTTAAAATAAGGCTTCATCATTTACTAAAAAAAAACTCTACCAGAATCTTCTTTGTTTCACATGTGTGTTCCACCTTTTTTTCTTCAGTTTACATTTGAGCCGTGTATTGTATTTTGCATAGCCCCCATTCATAAAAACACAGCTGCATGGTGATCACACGTATTTGACTTGCATGAAGATGAGATTCTTCCGCTCACCATATTTTCAGGACTCTAGCTTGTCTTACATACCTGCATGTTATAACCTAGCTGCCACCTTATTCTTTTGCCATAATATTAATGCATCTATTAAACATAAACACCCAGCTGTTATTATTATTACGAGTTTGAATTCTAACACTCCCCCTCAAACTCGAATTTCCATCCCTAGTTTCTTTTTCATTTTTCCAAACACGTTCGGCTTTAATGGCTTTGTAAATATATCCGCTAAATTTTCTTCGGTCCTGCAGTGCACCAGCTCCACATTTTTATCGTTCACTTGCTCTCGAATAAAATGATATTTTATATTGATGTGCTTGCTTCGACTATGGGACACTGGATTTTTCGCGAGTGAGATAGCAGATTTATTATCCACATAGATAGTAACCGGATCCTCCTTTGCAAGATTTAACTCGCCCAATATGTAGCCCAACCACATAGCTTGACATGCGCACGCTGCTGCTGCGACGTTGAGAGCGCAACTGTTTGTTGCTTTTTCGATGACCACGAAAATATTGTCGAACCGATATGAAAAGCATATCCTGAGGTGCTTTTCCCGTCATCCAAGTCACCACCATAATCACTGTCTGAGTAGCCAACTAATTTTGAATCTTGAGAATGTGTATAAAATAATCCATGATCAAGCGTACCTTTAATGTATCTCAAAATTCGTTTAGCTGCCATGAAATGATCTTGCTTCGGCTTTTCCATGTACCTACTAACCAGTCCAACTGCATACATAATATCCGGACGAGTGAAAGTTAGGTACCTCAGACTTCCGACTAAACTTTTGAACAATGTCGGATTTACCGACTCCCTTGTTGAATCAATTCTGAGCTTTATGCTTGCTTCTGCTGGCGTGCTCACTGGCTTGCATTCTTCCATTCTGAATTTCTTTAAAATCTGCTCCGCATATTTTTTCTGAGACATAAAAATCCCATCTTTGCTTTGCTTCACTTCGACTCCAAGAAAATACGACATTTGACCAATATCTGTCATCTCAAATTCGTTAATCATAACTTTCTTAAAATCATCAAACATACCAGGGTTGTTTCCGGTAAAGATCATGTCATCCACGTACAAGCACACAATCATAATATCTCCCCCTGAATTTGTTTTGGTGTAGAGTGCATGCTCGTATGGACTTTTCACAAAACCATTTTTCTGAAAATATTCATCAACCCTTGTGTTCCATGCTCGCGGAGCTTGCTTCAAACCATATAAGGCTTTCTTCAGTCTGTAGACTTTATCTTCCTGGCCATTCTGAACATATCCTTGAGGCTGCTCAATGTAGACTTCTTCTTCGAGATAGCCATTCAAGAATGATGACTTAACATCCATCTGAAAGATCTTCCACTGGTTCTGAGCTGCAATGGTTGTAAGAAGTTNTCATCATCTTCATCATTTTCAATGTTGGAGTCATCACCATCATTATCATCATTAAAGAACAGACTTGCAACCTTTCTTTCTTCCTCACTCCATCTCCAGTAATCTGATTCATCAAATTCAACATCACGAGAAATGATCAAATTCTTTGTTAGTGGATTATAGAGTCTGTAGGCCTTCCTTCTCTTGTCATATCCGGTAAAGATGCATTTTTCGCCTTTATCATCCAGCNCTTCTTTCTTTTCTGATCAGGAACATGGGCATATGCAATACACCCAAAAATTCTGAGATGTCCAACTGATGGTTTGCTTCCACTCCATGCTTCATTTGGAGTTTTGTTTTTGACACTTTTTGTTGGACAGCGATTCAACAAATATACTGCACATTGAACAGCTTCAGCCCAGAAAGTTCTTGGCATGTGCTTCGCTTTCACCATACTCCTTGCCATGTCTAGAATGGTGCGATTCTTCCTCTCTGCAACTCCATTTTGTTGAGGAGTATATGCCGTTGTCAGCTGATGATTAATTCCATGTGCTCTGCAGAAGCTTTTAAATAGATTTGAAGTATACTTGCCTCCTTTGTCTGATCGGAGTACCTTCAAATATTGGCCACTTTGCTTTTCTGCCAAAGCTTTGAACTCCTTGAGTTTATCAAGAGCTTCCGCCTTTTCTTTCAAGATATAAACCCAACTTTTCCTGCTAAAATCATCAATAAATGTTAGGTAATACCTATTTCCTCCAAGAGATGTAACATCAAATGGACCAGCAATATCTGTGTGAACTATCTCCAATGGCCTCCTAGCTCTCCATGATTTTCCAACGGGAAAACTTTGTCTGTGTTGCTTCCCCTTGACACATGCTTCACACAAATTTTCTGGTTCGTTGATTTCTGGCAAACCGTCCACCATTTTTGTCTTTGACAATAATTTCAAGCCAGAAAATCCAAGATGACCAAATCTTAAATGCCATAACCACGAGTCATTTTTAATGACCGACTTTAAGCACTTATGCACCTTCGTCTGCATATCAAGAGTGAATAGACGATTCCTTGACATCTCCACATTGGCAATTAATTCTCGAGCTTGATTTATGATAATAAGAGAATTATCATGCATCTGAATATTATATCCTTTCTCCACTAGCTGACCAAGACTGATGATATTATTTTTCAAAGCAGGTAAATAATACACATCATTTATATACTTCTTATCACCTTTATTTGATATAATCGTAACAGTACCTTTCCCTTTGACTGGAATCTTAGACGAGTCACCAAACGTAACTTCTCCGCTGATGGTGTCGTCTATCGTCGTAAATAAATCCTTATGACCACACATGTGGTTGCTGGCGCCCGAATCAAGATACCAAGTATTTTTCTTGCCTTCCTCATCTCCTTTGTATGTGAGAAACATAGCAGAACCCACATCTTTATCTTCTTTTGCTGCTGCAAAATGACTGCTTTCTTCCACCTTCGGGAATCTACACTCATAACTGAAATGGCCATACTTATTACAATTGTAACACTGAAATTGAGACTTATCACCTCTTTGTTGAAAATTGCCTCTTCCTTGGCCTCTGAAATTTTGGCAACGACCAGCTGACTGATAGCCTTCATTTTTCTGGCCTCTGTTGAACGGTTGTCTTCCTCGTCCTCGTCCTCCTCGGTAGCCACCTCTATAGCCACCTCTGCCACGTGAAAAATTGCTACTGCTTGAATTTTCACCGATGGACACTTTGCTCTGCAACGCCTTTTCCAGATGGCTTGTATCATCATACTGGTTCATCTGTTGCTCATGTGCTTGAAGAGAACCCACAAGTTCATCAATTGTAATTATGGACAAATCTTTTGATTCTTCGATAGATGTAACGACATAATCAAATTTTCTTATTAACGAACGGAGCAATTTTTCCATGACCCGAACATCATTGAGACCTTCACCATTTCTTTTCATTTCGTTTGTTACTGTTTTCAAATGAGTAGCATATTCACCGATATTCTCTGAACTTTTCATTTTTATATTTTCGAACTCCCCACGTAGCACTTGGAGCCGCACCTTTTTTACTTTCTCGACACCTTGGAAAGATTTTTGCTGAATCTCCCACGCATCTTTTGCTGTTTTTGCTTCTGAAATTTTTTCAAAGGTAGATTCATCGACACCTTGAAAAATTGTGAATAACGCCTTTTTTGTCTTTTTTACGGGACTCCTTTAACGCCGTCTTCTCGGCATTTGGAAGAACTACTTCAGCTGCTGCATCCTGTTAGTGGACTTTTTGTCTNTAAAACCGGTCGACTCCATTTATGATAAATTTTTGTGTACTACTCCTTTGAGAATTTTTCGAAAATCAATTTTCATTATATCCTATCCGATTTTGGTTCGGATCAACCTAAATATGGTCGAACTCAAATTCAAATATTTATAGAAACATAAATATATAAAAATATTCATAAATAATCCACCTTAATTTGTGGTAATTTTCGTGTACCAACTTGTTAGTGGACTTTTTTTGTCCACTATATACGTTCCAAATTGGCTTAAATTGATCGCTAGTACCCAAGTATTTAGTGTCTTTTGATGTGTTTATGTTTTTGGTGTGCAGATTCCCAAGCGGAGCAGAATTGATGAATATCTGCATAAATTGGTANTAAATTGGTGGTACATGAGCTAGGAATTAAAAGGAGGAAGATCAAGGCTTGAGTTGAGGTCGAAAGAAGGCAAGACGAGTCGCTAAAGGAGCAACGTTTCAAAGAATTCAACTGCAGGGCAGTAGGGTGAGGCGCGCCCGCGCTCCATGAGGCGCGCCCGCGCTCTATTAATGAGGCGCGCCCGCGCCTTGTCAAGCGCCCCCGCGCTCCAGCCGACTTCAGTTGCTGATTTTTGCAGTTGGTCCGTTTCGAAGCCCAGGAAGCAGCAAGCCCATGGATCATTATTTTATGTAACCTAGTATAAAGACNAAAACATAAGGATTATTATTATTGTCATTATCTAGGAAATTAAGTATTATCTAGGAATTTAATTAAGCAAGTAGGGTTTTTATTATCATACAAGAAGACAGAGTACTTTGTGAGCCGTCAAGCTATTTTTCTTTTTGTAATTTTCATCACGTGGATTATCGGTTGTTTCTTTTACTCTTGCAATTAATATCAGTCTTTTATGTTTAATTGTTTATTTACTATGTTTTCATATGAACCCATGATGTCGGCTAGGCCAATTATGGGCTAATCGTTGTCATGGGGTTTTAATGGATTTTTCTATCGATTCTAGATATTGATTGTTTTTATGCCTAAGTGTGTGATTGTTATGGATATCCTAGTATGGTTAAGCTTATTCGTTGTAAATGCGTCGCGAACATTTATGATTGTTTGTTAAATCCTCGTGAATGCGAAAGTGGATCTAGGGTTTAGAACATGCCATGCTAGCATAGGTTTTTGCATGTTAAGAGCATGTATTAATTTGTGGTGTAATTCTAACCGTCTTGCACTGACTATGTGATTTTATGGATTCTTGTGCTTAAGCCATTATGTTTTCAATCTCTATAGACATATAGGGACTAAGTATAGTGGTTGACTATTTGACTTCTATCTTTTGTGGATGTTCATTAGGATGGTATGCGTGCAACGAAAGTTGGCGTTTATCAGTTTAGAGGGTCTGATCAGTTATCATCACTTTCACATGCTAGGTTGAAAAGGCATAAGATTCTAGATGAGATAGTTAATGAAGTTAAAATCCCATGTTTATTTAATATAAGTAATTCTTTAAGTTTTAAGCATTAGTTTAATCAAACTCCAGTTGTTATTTTCTTAGCAGTGGTAGTTAATCATACTCTGGTGTATAAGTGAACTAAACGTAAGCAAGTTGAGTCTCTGTGGGAACGAATCCTACTTATTTCTGTATTACTTGTGACCACGTTCTCTTGCGTGAATAAAGTGCGAACAAGTTTTTGGCGCCGCTGCCGGGGACTCGGTTCATTGTTTTATTTAGTTAATGTGCTTATCATCAGTGGTCGTTAGATATCACTGACTGAGATTTGTTATTAATCGTTCTTGTTTGTTACGTGAATTCAGGTAATTGATCGTGTATGCGTACTCGTTCTCAATCGAGTAAGGAAAAACTGGAAGAACACTTAGACGAAGAAGAGGGAATTGCAGTTCCAGAAATTGAACCAGAAATAGTAATGGGGGATCCAGTGAAAGCTCTTAAGGATTACTCTCAACCGAAGATCAATGACATTCAGTCAAGCATTGTTAGGCCGGCTATTGCAGCTAATAATTTCGAAATCAAGCCGGGCACAATTCAAATGGTTCAGAATTCTGTGCAGTTTGGGGGTTCACCTGCTGAGGACCCTAATATGCATATCAGAGACTTCATCGAGATCTGTGATACCTTTAAAACCAACGGGGTTTCTGAAGATGCTATAAAACTGAGGCTGTTTCCATTCTCTCTACGAGACAAGGCAAAGAGCTGGTTGCATTCGCTGCCAGCAGGTTCTATAACTACTTGGGAGGATCTCGCACAAAAGTTTCTGACTAAATTCTTTCCTATGGCTAAGACGGCAGCCATGAGGAATGCTCTTACACAGTTCAATCAACATTCTGGAGAAACGTTGTGTGAAGCTTGGGAAAGGTATAAAGAGATGCTTCGAAAGTGTCCCCATCATGGGATGCCAGATTGGATGGTCATTAATGGTTTCTATAATGGATTGAATCATTCACGACCTATGCTTGATGCAGCATCTGGAGGAGCTCTTTGGGCCAAGAGCTATGAAGAAGCTTATGACTTGATTGAAATGATGGCTGCCAACGAGTATCAGAATCCTACTCAGCGATTGCCGCAGAGTAAAACTGCAGGTGTTTTTGAAGTGGACGCTGCCACTGCTATAACAGCTCAACTACAGGCTTTATCTATAAAGGTGGACGCATTATCCAAGGCAGGAATTCAGCAAGTCGTTATGGTTTGTGATCTTTGTGCAGGTGCTCACGATACAACTCAGTGTGTTATTTCTAGCGATTCAGCGTATTTTGTCAGCAACTTGCAGAAGCCTACACACCCGGCACCTAATACATATCATCCCAACAACAGGAATCATCATAACTTCAGTTGGAGCAACAATCAGAATGCCAGTCCACAACCATCGCAGGGTCAGCAATTTGGAACAAGGCCTTTCAACAATTCTGTTCCTCAACAATCTTATGCACCAAGACAATCATACAACCCTCCTGGTTTTCATCAACAATCTCAGGGAGGACAAGGGCACTCAAATGAAAAGTCAGAGATGGAGGAACTGAGAATGATGTATAAGAGTCAAGCTGTAACGCTGAAGACATTGGAAAATCAAATTGGTCAACTAGCAAGTGCTCTTCTACACAGACCTCAAGGACAATTACCAAGTGACACAGAGGCTAACCCAGGCAAGAAAGAAAGCAAGGAACAAATACACGCTATTACATTGCGTTCTGGAAGGGTTACGAACAATCAGGAGGTCGAAATTCCACAAAACGAAGAACGTCAGCATTCTGGGCAGGAGGTGCAGGGCGGGCGCGCTTCCTCAGGCGCGGGCGCGCCTCATCTTACTGCCGGGAGGGAAATTTCTGCAGAAAAAGTTGCGCAGGAGGAACCAATTAAGGAAAAAAGAACTGATTCAGAAGAGAAAAGCAGTTCAGAGACAGACAGTGTTCACAAGGAAGTATTTCCTCCTCCACCATTCCCTAAAAGGCTTCAGAAGCAAAAATCAGATAAACAGTTTGCTAAATTCTTGGAAGTTTTTAAGAAACTACACATCAACTTACCTTTTGCTGAAGCGCTGGAGCAAATGCCAAGCTACGCCAAATTCATGAAAGGCATTCTATCTAGGAAACTGAAGCTAGAAGAGTTAAACACTGTTGCCTTGACGGAAGAGTGTAGTGCAGTATTGCAGCAGAAGTTACCACCAAAGTTGAAGGATCCTGGTAGTTTCACTATACCATGCATAATTGGGAATTTGGCGTTCGACAAATGTTTGTGCGATTTGGGAGCAAGCATCAACCTCATGCCATACTCTATATTCTTACAACTTGGTCTTCCTGAGCCGAAGCCAACTAACATGTCACTGCAGTTGGCGGATCGTTCAATCACTTATCCGCGAGGAATTGTCGAAGATGTGTTGGTAAAAGTCGACAAACTAATCTTTCCAGCAGATTTTGTCATCCTTGATTTTGAAGAAGACAAGAAAATCCCTATCATTCTTGGGAGACCATTCTTGGCAACGGGAAAGACATTGATTGACGTACAGAAGGGAGAACTCACCATGAGAGTGCACGATCAGAATGTCACATTCAATGTGTTCAAAGCAATGCAATTTCCAACAGAAGAAGAGCAATGCTTTAAAGTAGATGTAGTGGAATCTGCTGTGCAAGTAAAAATTGAACACATGCTTATGGATGATACACTGGAAAAGGCTCTACGTGGGGATTTTACAATTGAAGAGGAAGAGGTTGAAGAACAGGTACAGTATCTGAATGCTTCTCCTTGGCAACAAAAATTTGAAAAACCAGAATCGTTGGGTTTATCTGAATTGAGAGAATCACATCAGCGGTTGAAACCATCTATCGAGGAAGCACCAAAGCTAGAGCTCAAACCATTGCCTGATCACTTAAGGTATGCTTCTCTTGGGGAATCATCTACTTTACCTGTGATTATTGCTGCTAACCTTACAGGTCCTGAAGAAGAAAAGCTGTTAAGGGTTCTCAGGGAATTCAAATCAGCCATTGGGTGGACTATTGCAGACATTAAAGGAATCAGCCCTGCCTATTGCCAGCATAAGATTCCGCTGGAAGAAGGTAGTAAGCCAACAGTGGAACATCAGAGAAGGCTCAATCCACTCATGAAGGAAGTAGTGAAGAAGGAAATTATTAAGTGGTTGGATGCAGGGATTATCTATCCTATTTCTGACAGTGCTTGGGTGAGTCCAGTTCAATGTGTGCCAAAGAAAGGAGGCATGACGGTGGTAACTAACGAAAAGAACGAGCTCATTCCTACGCGGACAGTAACTGGCTGGAGAATCTGCATGGATTACAGGAAGCTGAACAAAGCTACTAGGAAGGATCACTTCCCTCTTCCTTTCATTGATCAAATGCTAGACCGACTGGCCGGCCATGAATACTTTTGCCTTCTGGATGGATATTCGGGTTACAATCAGATCTGCATTGCTCCAGAGGATCAGGAGAAGACAACATTTACATGTCCGTTTGGTACCTTCGCTTTTCGAAGGGTTTCATTCGGGTTATGTGGTGCACCTGGCACTTTTCAGAGGTGCATGATGGCAATTTTTTCAGACATGATTGGTAAGACAGTGGAAGTCTTCATGGATGATTTTTCAGTATTTGGGGTTTCTTTTGACGAATGTCTACACAATCTTAGCATGGTTCTGAAAAGATGCGTGGAGACTAATCTGGTTCTCAACTGGGAGAAATGCCATTTCATGGTACAAGAGGGAACTATTCTTGGACACAAGGTGTCACGTCGAGGCCTGGAAGTGGATAAAGCAAAAATAGAGACAATTGAAAATCTTCCACCGCCCAATTCAGTGAGAGGAATTCGTAGTTTCCTCGGTCATGCAGGTTTCTACAGAAGATTCATCAAGGATTTCTCCAAAATTTCCAAACCTTTGTGTAAGCTATTGGAGAAGGATATTCCCTTCAAATTCGATGATGATTGTATGACAGCTTTTGAGACATTGAAGAGGAAGTTGATTTCAGCACCTGTGATCATCGCCCCAGATTGGAATGAACCTTTTGCTATGATGTGTGATGCTAGCGATTTTGCAGTAGGGGCTGTTCTTGGTCAAAAGAAAGACAAGATTTTTCATGTTATCTACTATGCAAGCAAGACACTCAATGATGCGCAATTGAATTACACAACCACAGAGAAGGAGCTGTTAGCCATTGTATATGGCTTTGAAAAATTCAGATCATACTTGCTTGGTACGAAAGTGACGGTGTATACTAACCACGCAGCTATTAGGTATCTGCTCTCCAAGAAGGATTCTAAACCCCGTCTGATTCGATGGATTCTCCTACTTCAAGAATTCGACATGGAGATCAAAGATAGAAAGGGGACTGAAAATCAAGTAGCTGATCACCTCTCACGATTAGAAGATCTTGGTAAATCATCTCAAGACAGT
>QRFB01020723.1:3083-18539 GCA_008931105.1 Oenanthe javanica | reverse complement strand
TACGAAGGGCCATCGAGTTTGTGCCCTCAACACACACCCATTTTTACATATTATTTCAAGTGCAAAAACAAATATATGAGAATAATAGTTAACTAAACTAACACTAATTAAATAGACTAATATAATATATTAAAATTTTAGGCCAATTAGGTCAATCATACTTACACAATAACTGGCTTCTAAGCTAAAGTGATTAAAGTGGTCATGTAACTAGAGTTTGTCAATCTCTCTCATGTATTAACACTCTCGAAACATGGTTACACAAATAACAACTTTTAGTAATTTAATTAATCAAGCAATTAAAGTAATGTTAATATCTCTCGAGTATCAACGCCTTCTGAAATCCAATGATACTCTCACACTTAAATTCAATTCTGTTAGTCGTATGTGTGCCTCTAGTAAGTATATCTCTCGATCGTNTTCAATTCTGTTAGTCGTATGTGTGCCTCTAGTAAGTATATCTCTCGATCGTAGCCCTATTGCATAAATTTAATCCTTGATATCGGTTGATTACATAAATCAAACAGTAAAACATAATCAATTAGAATTAACAATAAACAATCAAACTACTATGAAAATCATGTCAATATTATAGTACAAACATAGTTTCCCCTTAACCCTAGAAACTACTACTCGATAATAATTAAACAAGTAAAACCACTAAGAACAATAAGAAACATAATTAAACTAATAAGAATAGAGAAGAGTCGTGGTGTTTCTCTCTTTGTGTAAAACCCTAGTATTAAACTACTTTAATATAATAATAATGATGTCTAATAATACATAATCTGATATGTCTCTATATATCTCTAATAAATAAAGTATTTTAATGCTTTAAAATAATTACAAAAAGGTTTCTTAAATCGAGTAGAATTCTCCATGTAAAATTCATAACTGTCTTTTCTATCTAAATTCTGGGCTGATCCAGTTGGTTGTTGCTTGTTGGACCTCGTCTGAATTAAAGACAATTTCATAAGTGTCGCGTAAGCCGTAAAATTGTCCAATTCTGATTTCTAGAACACAAGATATGGCTCAAACAATGTATGTAGCATGTGTAGTCCAATAAATACGAATTTTCTTCTAATTTGTCTCCAAAATAGCTTTTTAAGCCCAAATTCTTTTAAGTTTAAAATTTTTCTTTTTTCTATAATAAAATATTAAAATCTATTAAATAAATATTCAATTAATACAAAATATAATTAAATATGAGAATAAAAACCAGATAAAATATATATCAGCGTCATATACAAAGAAAAGAGACTATTCTACCACAACAAGATCTTAACCGCAAAAGTCTTAATGTTGATGTTATAAGTTTTAAGCCAAATGTCACCAATTTGTTGGATACGGGGATTTGGATCCCTTCATGAAGGAAAGGGATGCTACTAATTAAATATGAAATGTATTATGAGGCACAAATTTTGAATCACTCTCAACTTGATCTTAACCCCATTAATACTGATTCTGCTTTGAAAAATTTGAATGAAAATCCAATTAATTTTTATTGTAAATGCAACTAGTATGGTTGGTAATTTAATGAAGGATATAGGGGGTGTTTGGCTTAGTTTATAAGTAATAAGTTACTTTTTTTTTTAAAGTATTTTCATATTTTTTTTCAAAATTAATATTTATTTTAGAAATTTAAGACCAAATCTTATTTCCAAATTTGAAAATAAGTTACTTATTTTCAGAAAAAGTACATATATACCAACTTTTTCAGCTTATAAGCTGCTTATAAACTTAGACAAACGGGGCAATAATTTTGTTTCAACTTATTAGAGTTAATGCATTCATGTTATAGAAAAATGAGGGTCTTTACAAAGTTGTTTGTAATCTGAAAGTATTTTACATCTTTCAATTGAAAATGGTTGGAAAAATGTCTAAACTTCAGGACATGTTGTCATGGATGTCATTACTATGATATTTAAAAACCAAGGTCTTGCACAATTGGTAGAAGACATATACGTGGATGAGTTATTCTCGTTAATCTTTCACATGTTTATTAGTCATAAGGTGTTATTATTCTACTTGATAAAAAATAGATGACATTTTTATAATAAGAGAATCTGTACATTTGTATTTATTAAAACAACCTTGACATTGTATTATAATATGTGTTAACTTTAATCAGTTATCTAAAAATAATTTTATGACATGTTTGGGAACATAAATTTCATTTGAGATTGTGGATTTGATCAAATAATATGTTTGANTTTGAAAAATTTGAATGAAAATCCAATTAATTTTTATTGTAAATGCAACTAGTATGGTTGGTAATTTAATGAAGGATATAGGGGGTGTTTGGCTTAGTTTATAAGTAATAAGTTACTTTTTTTTTTAAAGTATTTTCATATTTTTTTTCAAAATTAATATTTATTTTAGAAATTTAAGACCAAATCTTATTTCCAAATTTGAAAATAAGTTACTTANTTTTTTTTGAAAATTAATATTTATTTTAGAAATTTAAGACCAAATCTTATTTCCAAATTTGAAAATAAGTTACTTATTTTCAGAAAAAGTACATATATACCAACTTTTTCAGCTTATAAGCTGCTTATAAACTTAGACAAACGGGGCAATAATTTTGTTTCAACTTATTAGAGTTAATGCATTCATGTTATAGAAAAATGAGGGTCTTTACAAAGTTGTTTGTAATCTGAAAGTATTTTACATCTTTCAATTGAAAATGGTTGGAAAAATGTCTAAACTTCAGGACATGTTGTCATGGATGTCATTACTATGATATTTAAAAACCAAGGTCTTGCACAATTGGTAGAAGACATATACGTGGATGAGTTATTCTCGTTAATCTTTCACATGTTTATTAGTCATAAGGTGTTATTATTCTACTTGATAAAAAATAGATGACATTTTTATAATAAGAGAATCTGTACATTTGTATTTATTAAAACAACCTTGACATTGTATTATAATATGTGTTAACTTTAATTAGTTATCTAAAAATAATTTTATGACATGTTTGGGAACATAAATTTCATTTGAGATTATGGATTTGATCAAATAATATGTTTGGATAATCATAAAAATTTGAATTTGAATTTCATTTGAATTCCAAAATGTTCAAATATTAGTACAAATATAAGAATTTGAAATACATACTCAAATTTTATCATTTGAAATCCATGATTTTAAATGAAANAATAAAAATAGTATGAAGATTACTTGATTAGTCCTCATGCAAATCATGGATATGAGTTGTGTAAGATGATAAATCAAAATCATGTTGCATAAAATCACAGGATCGGCTTCCTAAACACACAAGTTTTGAAAATGATCCTAAACACATGTGAATAACGCGAACTTAGTCCTTCGACTAGTCATCAACTACGTACTCTACTCTAAAATATATTCATGTGGGAATCAAAGAAAAAAGAAAAACGCGAACAAAAATAGGAGCCAGAAGACTGTTCTTTAAGCATAGGGTCCTGTAAAGATGTTTCATGATCCCAGAGAGCTAAAAGACTGGTCAGGTCCTGTATGATTTTGCATGTGTTCACCCAAATTGCTATTGTGACATGCACCTAGATATAAGATATGTGAATGTAATGACTTGTTATTTTGCTAATTCTACATCCACATTATGTCTTTACGCAGTAGCAAAGGGTTGCATGAACCAAAACTCTTACTCTAACATTAATAACTAAATATTACGTATTAATATAAACATATTTGTATGTAATGATTAAAAATCAATTAAATTATACATAAAATAAAAGTTACTATAAAAATGTGTATACTTGTTCGATATATAACATGGATAATTGTGTAATTCATATTTATTTGTCTATTGCTCACCCAATTTTAAAAAAAAATTAATATTACCGAACAAAAGATGATACTAGAATATCATGAATTTCACAATAACGTGGTGTTTGATGGTAGACATTCGGCCTCGTATTTGCAATTATTTGTGTCGAATCTACCGATTGAATCATATCCACTATCATTCTGGCTCTTGGGAAAATCAGATTATTCAACAAATGAACAATTAAACAATTCAATGTCCAACCCGAATAATTGTGGTGGAGCAATTTTGCTTTATATACCCCCTCGCATTCCTAAAGAACAAGGTGTTTCTGACGTGCATTTTAAAACATTTTGATCAGGCAGGTAAAATTATTATTTTAAACTTTTCTTTTGTTATCCAGTTTAATTTAATTTAAAAAGTAATAAATTTACTTGAAATGTTAAAATATTTTAATTTTGAGTTTTAAAAAAAAAAAGACGACTTTCAAATATCGAAGTTCCTGTTACAATTTAAATCACATTCAAATCTTGTTTAAGGGTGATTTTCGTGTTCCTTATTTCTGAAAATAAATAATTTATTTTCATATCAAAAATTATTTATTTTCAGAATAAAGTATATAAATGTTTTTTTTAAATTTATTTTTACTTTAAAAATAAAATAAATACTTACATTTAGAAAAAATATATATATAAACATGTACCAATTTTTAAATAAAAAATTTATTTCTTAGAATAAAAAATTCGAAATGAACTTAATTAAATCATACATTCCGAAGGCCCAAACTTACAATTTAAGCTGGGCCAGTGTGAAGTTCACCGCATAGAGAAAGCAGTTAAATATGATAGCACTTGCAGCCTATGTCCCATAATCACAATTATTTAACACTAGAGTCCACGTGTGATTAGCATGACCCTTATCCCCTGCATATTTTCATGTTCAATCCAAATCATTAAGAAGGAAATAATTTTATACTCCCTCCGTCACACTCAATTGTTTACATTTGGGTTGAACACGGAGGTTAAGAAAATTATATAAAGTATTATGAAATAGAAATAAAAGTAGATGAAAGAGAAGGAAAAGTGAATAAAATGGTGGGTAAATTCGTATTTAATTAATAGATTTGAAAAAATGGAGTAAAGTAGTGGGTGATAGTAAATTTTATAATATAAAAATTTACTATTTTTAAAAAATTTAAAATATAAAAAATTGAATGGAACATTTAAAAAAGAAAAGAATAAAGAATTGATAGGAATAGAGGGAATATTTCTTACCACTTGATTCAGACCTTAACCAGATAGATCTACTACATGTTCATCTATCTACTCATCACAAGACACCAAACACGTCACATCCAGTTTCCCAACTAAGCAAACGCCTAATAATTTTCTAGTACAATAATTTAATTTATACCTGTTACGCAAAAAGAAAATGACTTGTACCTCCTATGACTATCACAGATTCGCAGCCGTGTAGTAAAAATTCCTAAGCGGATTTGATCAACATATCGATCTTATAAGAAATTATCGAACAATCAAAAAATAATTTAAATAAATTTTAAAAATACTAAACAGATTTATCATAATAATAATATTTAATTTATTAATTTTATTATATAATTATTTATTTTTCAATATATATTTATTACATCATAAATTATAAACTAATACATGCATGTTTAATCAAAACATTACTATATTATTTGGCAAAAAAAACATTACTATATTATGTTTAATTAATTTCCAAACTCGAATTGATGAATTATCTTGTAAGAATTAATCAGAAGATTTAGCTAACTTTTATAACCATGCATATGATATATGTGATATTTATGTTTATATGCTATGACTAGTTTCTTATACAAACATTTTTAGCAAAAATAGATTTCATCAAAAACCAGTCACAAATTACTCTTCATTAATGTCAAATAAATATTTGTGTTAACTTGTGAGACTTAAATTTTATTTAAAAAACCATCATACATTGTTTATTAGATAATGCCACGTAAGCTGCATAAATCATAGCCGAAGTGTGTCCACAAATAAATAAACGCTTACAAATATTAATATATATTATTGAATATTATAATTATGAACAAAAATACAACACCTTAAAAAGTTAAACACTACCTCCAATATAGACTATAAATCTATAATATAGTTTATATTATAATACTATAAAAGATTTCTGCATACATGGACTATCTAAACTTAGCCATTCGTTGTAAACTCTATACGTATTCGGTGATGAAATGTTTTGAGTGGCGTGGCAAATTCTATCTTATGATAAACAAGTGGGTATATTCAAGGTTTGCCACGTGGGCAACCATATGTCATGGGCCCACTGGGCCCACTTAGTAGCAATAATGCTAAACTTGTCGCCCAGGTGTCTGGTAGCATAAGCTTTAGACACATTAGCTTGCCTTTTACTATATTGAGAAATTGAATTTAGTTGAGCAATGTTCAGTAGTTGTGTTAAAATAAATGAAGTTATTGCTATAATTTAATATTAAGAAATGGTTCTTTGTACTAAAATAATATCATGTCTCTAATACATTATTCTAAATCTTGTTTCAAACTGATAAAAGTGGTATTGAATATATTAGATAGAAAATTGATGTTCCATCTTTATTCATTTCTCTCTTTTTTTTCCACTTTTTGATGAGTTGTCAATTATAGCTTCATCCATCTTTTGTTCTACATATAGAACAAATTATAGTATTATGTTATTTTAGCATAATATTTAGTACAATTGAAGTGGTGAATTTTGGTTTTTTTCTATAATATAGATATTAAACAAGATATAGTATATCATTGGACTTTGATCTAATGAAATATGGATAGGGAGGGTTCAATATTTTAGTTATTAAAAAAAAACTCGGTTGTGACTTGTGAGTGACTAATTGATTATGATCCGATTTCTTTGACAAAAAAAATGATTATGATCCGTTTATTTTTTTTGTTAAATAATTTTTTAATTTGTAAATTAATTATATAATAAACCAAACAGGACCCGTATTCCCGCAAGGTGTTCCTAAGTGAATATTAGATAGTCAATTGAGGTATTTAGCTGGTGTTCATTACTTAACCGTTAATTATGGGCTATGGCTACTTAATTAGATATGACCAAATGTTGCAGTAACCGAGTATTGATCGACTAAGGCGTCGTTTGTTTAACAAGTTTTTGAGTTAGGTAGTAACTTAAACTTCTTGGAACTGAGTTACGATGTTTACTTCCCAGAGAAATAAAAAATATGTGTTTGGTTAGTCAGTATGCATCTCACTCCAAATATAATATAAATAATAATTAAAATTATACAAATAAATAAATGAAACTACAAATTATGCAATACTAAAAAATATTTGTTTGATTTATGAATTAGAAATTACATAATGAATTATACATATATAATAATAATAAAAGTAATGTATTTATATAAATAAATAAAATTATAAAATATAAAATATTAAATTGCTATGTAATATTAAAATAAAAAAATATTTAAATTAAAAAAATTAAAATGATAAGTAAATATGTTAATATAATGTTACTTTTAACATTTAATTTGGATTTAATATTTTTTATATAAATTTTAATATATATTATATAATTTTAGTAATCAATATAATTTAATACATTATATTATTTAATAAAAAACAATACATAATTATAATTATATTATTTAATCAGAAACAATACACATAACCTGGAATGATCACCCATGACCTAGGTAATTAAGTTAATGTGGTTTACCATAACTACAAATACCAAAGTGTGAGTTATTTTAAAGTTGTACGATCAAAACTATATAAATTCCAAGGTACTAGCCGTTATAATGTCGGGTTACATCAAACTAAACGAGTCCTTAACTTCCAGAAATAAAATGACTTTAGATAATGTTTGGAATTATATAATATATTATTTGTAAATATAAATTTTATTTNTGTCGGGTTACATCAAACTAAACGAGTCCTTAACTTCCAGAAATAAAATGACTTTAGATAATGTTTGGAATTATATAATATATTATTTGTAAATATAAATAATATAAATTGGGTTATCATTTTAAATTCTTAAATTGTAAGAGAGGGGCATTTTTATGTATAAATCCGTACTAAATAAATAGAAACTAATTATAACATTAACAACATCATCATATTTATATGGCTTGATAAATGTAATTTGTATTTGAGTTAATTCATTTATTAATTTTAAATTATATTTAAAGTGAATATCAAATATTACTTGTATGTTAAATCGAATTAATTAAGTTCTTTTAATAAAATGAGATCAACTCAATTCTGAACTTGATTTTGATCTAATTTCAAATTATTCAGATTTACAAACAAATTCGCTTGGTTAAAAGTCAACTCAATATTATAATTTGTTATTTAATGTATTGTGTCAAATTTGATAATTCAAATCAATTTCAGAATTTTGAGAAATTCAATTTCATTTAAAACTAAATAGTTAACAGACTCAAACACGACTCATTTAGTAATACTTTGAACAGTAAGCAAAAACAATTTCTAAAACTAGCAAAAACCCAACTTCATATCTTTGGCTCTGACCTAAGTATTACGTTTTTTCATCTAAAATGCAAAGCTTACGTTTTTGTATTGATTTTAAAATTTTCGAGGAGTTCTATTTGGATTCGAACTCAAAAATTCTTACAAAGATTCCGACGTTTCCTTTAATATTTGATTGAAATCAAACTGTCAAATTGGAACTCCATAGTCAAAAAGTAGAAATAAAGCGCTTTTTGTATTCTTACAACACTAATTTACTGGATATAAATTTTTAGAAAAAAATAATATGATATATTTATAATTATTTGCAGCAAAATTTTGGTATAAATAATCGCAACAATACATTGTAAACCTCTACCAGCTATCACACCTGCACTTCCAAAAATGAACGGGAATTCCCTGGATCATGATAAAAAATCTCCTCTCCTCCCACTTCATGATCAAACTAATTACCAAACTTCACAAACCTTCACCAACGATATCAAATCTATTTTCACACTCCAAAACTTTTACATACTTTTAGGACCTCTTTTATGTGGCCTTATTTGCTTGACTGTCAAGCTTGATGCTCCCACAAGTAGCCGTAACATGCTTGGGGTGCTTGCATGGATGTTTTCGTGGTGGATAACGGAGGCGGTTCCGATGCCAATAACTTCTATGTCACCGTTATTTCTTTTTCCGATATTCGGGATTTCTACTGCAGATGATGTTGCTCATGCTTATATGGATGATGTTATTGCACTTGTGTTGGGAAGCTTTATTCTTGCTCTTGCCGTTGAGCATTATAATATTCACCGGAGATTGGCTTTGAATGTATGTCCTCTCTTTACCTTCATTTTATATATTTTCTAAAATTTCTCGCAATAAGGTATGTTGTAGCATGCACTTGCCAGGACCGCCCCCATTTATAATACACAACTATTGATGGCCCTGGCCCGGGGACTCTTTTTTTTTTGTGGAATATATTTGTCATAATTCCAGATTTCCAGTTCAAGATGAATTTGATGTAGTATGTTTGATATTATCATAAGTTATGAGTTCTTTCGGAATCTTAATACGTATGTTAAATGTGTTTGATATGCATAATTTACATGTTAAAGAATTTAATTTCTTTACTAGTTTGTAGATTTACAGTGAAAAATTGAAGCTACTAGAGAAAGTGTCGAATGTATCACTGATTGAACCGAATAAATGATTGCTTTGTTAAGTGGTGTTTATTAGTGTTTCCTATCCACTCACTCTAATTTATAATCAAAACACACAGTTGATGTGTCACTTTCTTAAAGAAAATTATATGCAACATAATTTACAGAGTACCATGTACAAGGATATTCTCAACGAAACATAATTTACAGAGTAGATAAACTCGCATTGAGATAAACTGGCATAAAACACGTTTTTAATAGGTGTTTCTTAACTTAATGGATATTCCTGCACTTCAGGTAATATGAGGTCGAGAATTCGAACTGGTTACAAAGTGCGTGTATTTGTAACTTTTATGAATTTCTAGCAATTAAATCGCGGCTACTAAAGAAAGGAAAAGATTTTGTCCTCTGCAATTGAATGTGCTAGTCATGGCCTTGTAAGTAGGGAGATAAATACAGGGGAAGGAAGCTTCCTATTCTTTTTACGTATTGTTCTTTCTAATTAATAAGACCACAGATGCAGCATGGCAGTTTTACTTGAATTCAGCTGGGCTGCAACATCATAGTGCATGGCCATTGTTGGCCTTTACGTATCACTCCACCCCCCTGTTTCTATAAAGATGAGATAAGGCGCACCTATATGTTTGCTACGTGTTGAGTTTTGCTTGTATGTACAACTTTCAACAACTCATCACGGACCGATGTAAAATTACTAGTTAATTTCATATGAATTAATCATAAACTTAATTTTACACAAATACTTAAATTTAACTGATTGATGTCAATATTACAATCCATGCAAACGAAATTATTAAACTAAACATATTGATCAGTATTATTATTATGCACGAGACTATAATATGCCTATTTTGGCACATAGATCAACCTGTTCTAAATTGACATGTCTGATCGTGAATAGCTGTTTATCCTGCAATGATCAAACTCGAACCCACAAGTTAAAATGTCATTTTCCTATGTCAAATTATGTAGATAACANAACAACTCATCACGGACCGATGTAAAATTACTAGTTAATTTCATATGAATTAATCATAAACTTATTTTTACACAAATACTTAAATTTAACTGATTGATGTCAATATTACAATCCATGCAAACGAAATTATTAAACTAAACATATTGATCAGTAATATTATTATGCACGAGACTATAATATGCCTATTTTGGCACATAGATCAACCTGTTCCAGATTGACATGTCTGATCGTGAATAGCTGTTTAACCTGCAATGATCAAACTCGAACCCACAAGTTAAAATGTCATTTCCTATGTCAAATTATGTAGATAACAGTATTATTCAGCGGGGACCCTCTAAACGCACAAATACTACTCTTGGGAATATGTGGCACAACAGCATTCGTCAGCATGTGGATGCACAATGTATCAGTAACTTTAATGATGATGCCAGTAGCAACTGGTATTTTACAAAGATTCCCAACTGGTCCACAATCCGACGTTGTAACTACCAAGTTCTGCAAAGCTGTTGTTTTAGGTGTAATATTCTCTGCAACAATCGGAGGTATGAGTACACTTACAGGGACTGGTGTGAATCTTATATTGGTTGGAATTTGGAAAAGTTATTTTCCAGAAGCAGATCCTATTACATTCAGCAGTTATTTTCTTTTCGGTTTCCCATTGGCGCTATTCGTTTTTTTAGCAATGTGGGTTATTCTTTGCTTGTGGTTTGTGCCAAAGGGTTCGGGTCAAATNATTCTTTGCTTGTGGTTTGTACCAAAGGGTTCGGGTCAAATTCTTTCTGCTTATCTTGATAAATCCCATTTGAAGAGGGAGCTTGATATGCTAGGTAAATGCTCGAATTTATATATACGTTCTCATGTCTTAACTGAGTCTCGAACCTTTGGCGGATCATTTTTTCCTATCACTTTTTATTTATTCATAATAATGTTGAGAATAGTTGTATAAACAATGATGTTTCATGACTTGTACACAGGTCCTATGGCTTTTGCTGAGAAGATGATATTGACCCTATTTTCGGTATTGTGACAATACATTGATTTTATAGCAAGTGAACTTCTTAGCTGCAGGAAATANTTCTTTCTGCTTATCTTGATAAATCCCATTTGAAGAGGGAGCTTGATATGCTAGGTAAATGCTCAAATTTATATATACGTTCTCATGTCTTAACTGAGTCTCGAACCTTTGGCGGATTATTTTTTCCTATCACTTTTTATTTATTCATAATAATGTTGAGAAAGTTGTATAAAAAATGATGTTTCATGACTTGTACACAGGTCCTATGGCTTTTGCTGAGAAGATGATATTGACCCTATTTTCGGTACTGTGACAATACATTGATTTTATAGCAAGTGAACTTCTTAGCTGCAGAAAATTTTTATGTGCATTTCTTATAACAAAGGGTATTTATATTTCAGATTTTGATTGCTTTGTGGATGACAAGGAATATAACAGACGATATTCCTGGATGGGGTTCACTTTTCAATGGTCGTGCAGGCGATGGAACCGTTAGTGTGAGTATTTGTAAATCTTTGAATAACACTTAATTTATATAGATATATCAATACTAAACATTAGATCAACAATATTGATATATTCAAGAACATCTCTTTCTAAGCTTTAGTGTTTACGATAAGAGGGAGGGACTGATGATTGGATCGAGTCAATGTCAATGCCACTATGCCAGGGATATTCCTTTACTAATAGGACATCACTCATCTGCTTAAGTATTAGTATTAAGATGAGCATTCTTGCGTTCGCATATCTAAGTTTCTATATCTGATTTATTTTTAATAAAAAACATGCAATTTTAAAGTAACAAACTAAAGCCAACAATGAAATTGCTTATTGTGTANTATTTGTAAATCTTTGAATAACACTTAATTTATATAGATATATCAATACTAAACATTAGATCAAGAATATTGATATATTCAAGAACATATCTTTCTAAGCATTAGTGTTTACGATAAGAGGGAGGGACTGATGATTGGATCGAGTCAATGTCAATGCCACTATGCCAGGGATATTCCTTTCTATATCTGATTTATTTTTAATAAAAAATATGCAATTTTAAAGTAACAAACTAAAGCCAACAATGAAATTGCTTATTGTGTATATAATGTGTTTGATACATAGCTATTGTTCACATGTTCAGGTGATGATGGCAACTTTGCTATTCATAATTCCAAATAAGAAGAAATCGGANATTTATGTGCATTTCTTTTAACAAAGGGTATTTTTATATTTTCAGATTTTGATTGCTTTGTGGATGACAAGGAATATAACAGACGATATTCCTGGATGGGGTTCACTTTTCAATGGTCGCGCAGGCGATGGAACCGTTAGTGTGAGTATCTGTAATTGTTTCGAGTCAATGTCAATGCCAGGGATATTCCTTTACTAATAGGACATCTCTCATCTGCTTAAGTATAGTAGTATTAAGATGAGTATTCTTGCGTTCGCATATCCAAGTTTTTTTACTAAAAAACATGCAATTTTAGTAGCAGGCTGAAGTCAACAATTAAATTGCCTATTGTTGTATAATGTGTTTGATACATAGCTATTGTTCACATGTTTAGGTGATGATGGCAACTTTGCTATTCATAATTCCAAACAAGAAGCAATCGGGTGAGAAACTAATGGATTGGAACAAATGCAAGAAACTTCCATGGAACATTATATTACTACTAGGAGCTGGATTCGCCTTAGCTGAGGGAGTCCAAACCAGCGGCCTCGCTAATGTGTTGGCGAAAACATTAGATTTCTTAGAGGAAGTTCCATATATAGCCATGGCTCCTGCAGTTTGCCTCATATGTGCAACACTTACTGAGTTCATCACATCTAATAATGCTACCACAACTCTAGTTCTCCCGCTTCTTATAGAAATCGCAAAAACAATGCATGTTCATCCACTGCTTCTCATGCTTCCCGGTTCAATCGGAGCGCAATTCGCCTTCCTCCTTCCAACCGGAACTCCTTCAAATGTAATAGGGTTCACTACAGGACATATTGATCTCAAAGATATGATCAAGACTGGAATTCCGCTAAAACTTACCGGAATTGTTGTGTTATCAATTTTGATGCCTACTCTAGGTATATATGTTATGCAATCTAATTTCATTTCCCTAATCTTGATATGAATTTATTTTTTTAACCAAAAATATGGATTCCTTTGGTAGGTTTATTTTCATCTCTGTTTTGTATTTTTTGCAGGAGCTTACGTTTTTGGGACAGATAACAAGCAATGGAGCATTGGAAAATCTAGTACCTGAGTTTCTTATGTACATTGTGTATGAAGTAAGGAATGTGTCTATATAGTGAGACTAAATGTATCTATAATCAGAGTATAAATATGATCAATTTCAGTTTATTGAATGAATGTATATAAATACCAAGCGTTCGTTTTTCAGCATTAGTGCATAATGCACCTGCAGTAACCACTAACCAGTGCATAGTTGGAGTATTCAAATTACAGTATTTAAATATTTTTTAACGCATAAAAGATGATCAATATCATTGGAAAATCTTGATTTTTATTCAAAAACAAAAAAATTGTAAAAATAAGTTACGGAACTATACTTTATATGCACTTTAAAATACGTGACGGACTCTCTCTCCGAAACGTAAACAAATGGGTAGGACAGAGGGAATATGATTTTTTAAAATCTCACAAATTAAGAAACGGAAGTAAAAGAATAATGAATAAGTTATTATTTTAATAAACTTATTTAATGACTTTTATTTTAATTTTACTATAATTAAAAACTAATCCAAGATTAATCCAGATTATATTTTTTCATGTGAAATGATCTTAACCGAATTTAATTCAAACCCAACTTAATCTGATCTTAATCCGAAATTCAACTGATTTTAATTCAAACTTGATCCGATCTGAATCAAATCTGATCTGATCCGAATCAAATCCGATCCGAGCAATACTCAAAATATATTGTAACCGAAAGTTGATCCGATTCGAAACGGATCCAATCCAAAACCGATGCGGTTATCCTAATTGTGAGGTGTAATTCCATCCCTATACCTACAAATCTCAACACAGAAAGAAACCAACCGCTCTCAAAACACATTCTATATCTAAAACCATAATGGCTCTAAAATCATACACTCTTCTCATCACACTCGTCAATCATTCTCTTCCTTTCTTTAATTTCAGGCCACTCTTCCGACGTAAATGCTGGCCGCNACACAGAAAGAAACCAACCGCTCTCAAAACACATTCTATATCTAAAACAATAATGGCTCTAAAATCATACACTCTTCTCATCACACTCGTCAATCATTCTCTTCCTTTCTTTAATTTCAGGCCACTCTTCCGACGTAAATGCTGGTCAATCAAGGACCCGAAAAAATCCGTTAATTCAAAATATTGGAAAATTTGCAGTGATTACATACAACAAGATCAGTAGATCACCAACAGAAACTTGATATACCAGGATGTTATCAAAGGTGAAACTCAAGCTGTAGCTGGCACAAATTATCGACTAATTATTGCTGCTAAAGATGAGAGTGGTGTTAACAATTATCGGGCCATTGTTTTTTACCAGCCCTGGAGTCATACCAGAACTCTTATTTCCTTTAAATAACTGTTGAAGTGAATACATGTAATGTTATTAATTTACATGTTTCCCTTGAATTATTTTATGTGACTTTTTTGTAGTAGGGCTGGAGTGTTAAGCATTTGTGGAATTTATTATTATTATCATCATACAACAAAAAAAATGAAATCGAGAAATCGCTGCTAAAACTATCACCGTCACACGAATTCAATTTGTTTATTCAAGCTCAGGACAAAGTTGCGTTTGATATTGCTAATTCTATCGGAAATTGTAATAGTAACTTTTGCCAAAGTATTTTTGTTTTAAAAATTGTTTCAAAAATTGTTTTAAAAAATAAGTTTATTCATAATTTTGTACATAGCCTCCAAAATTATTGGGATATATATAATTATCACTGGACCTGGTAAAATAGATCTGGATCCGAAAAACCGAACCAAAATTCAT
>QRFB01020722.1:6252-18540 GCA_008931105.1 Oenanthe javanica | reverse complement strand
GAAAGGAGCTGTGTATTAGCCTTTCATGGTAGGCAGAGACAGCATGCTTGTTTCGTTAACTTCTAATTTATAAATGAAGGTTTGGGAATAATTAAGAGGAGTTTTATGCATAATAAAGCTATGAAGCTCGTAGATTTCTGCTTTTTTCTTCTGATTCTAGCTGGTTTAGAAACTTTAGTAGTGCAAACAAATCCATTAAATTCAAGATTTTAGTGATTTTTTTTAATAGTCCAGTGTCTTGTTTTAGCTAAAATATTAATTGGTGTACTATTTGGATTGGACTTGTATTTGGCCTCTCCTCTCGCATATTGTTGTCATGTGTGTATCANCCTCTCCTCTCGCATATTGTTGTCATGTGTGTATCATTATTATTTGTCTGGTACCGGGATGTAAAGTAATATCTCTTAGGATGAAATTAGTAGTTTTATATCCTATCAAATGTCTGTAACCAAAATTTATTTCTTCTTTATATACATGCTTCAGTTCAAGTCTTATGTTGTGTTTGGTTAAGGAGAATGGAATGGAATGAAATGAGTAAAAATAAAAGAAATTTATGTACTTAGGATGGAAGATTTGAAAAAAAATGGGTGAGTGCAAATTTTCTTTTTGATAAGAATTGGGGAGAAAATATATATGAGAGAGAATTGAGCATTTCATCTCAATTTGAGAATTTAAGTTTTAGTTTAGATTGTTAGGAATGAAATGAGGAAGAAATGAAATTTCTAAAAATTCACCGATCTCATTCCATTCCTTTCTAATTCATTCATTCCAACCAAATACAACGTATCAACCAAACACAACATAAGTGTTCTTTTCAATAGCTAAAAGTTAATACAGTACATATAAGCTTTGAAAAAATTGCAGTAAATAAGATTTTCTTAGTGTCGCGAGGAAAAAAGAGAGCTTTGCATTGTTACTATGCATAGGCATCTAAAATAAGAAGAAATTTATTTTAACATTTTAGCTAAAGCTTCATACTTCCCTACTGTACATACAAATAAACTTTCTTACATCCTCTAGGAGCTGCCCATGCACGTTATAATATGCAGTGCCATGCATATATGTATCAAAACAAAACAATATTGTGGATTCGATTCTCGCTCGTCATGAGAATTAATATTATGCACTTTTAGTAGTTTATCATTTATCGTTCCAATTCTAGATTCGACTTTCGCTTACCATGAAATTTATTAAAATAGATACTCATTTTGTAAGATTACAAGCTAACCTACTTACTAAAAAACAATATTCTGTGCTATTAAATATTAGCAGAACAATACATAGAAAAAGTGCAGATAATCGATTCTATAGTTTTCGTGGAACTGCTTATTTGCGCAAAAAGGAGTAACAAGATTAATGTTAATGAAACTCGAACACGACTCATGTGCCACCTTATATACAGAACTACTAGACATGCACGAAGATATGCATGGAGACCGATCATAGGAAAAATTATAAATACTAGCTTATTGAGTTTTTTTAATAATGATTTTATAATTATGCGATGCATGAGTTTTTTTTAAATAATGATTTTATAATTAAATTTTTAAATTTTTAAAAATTTATATTTATTCAATTTTAATATATTTTCTTCTAAAATAATATTAAATTAATTGTTGATATTTGTTGATAATCAAACCTTAATCAATTTATTAATAAATAAATTTAAAAATATTATTGATTAACTTTTATACTCACGGAAAATCGATCCTGAATCAAATAATTAATTAATTAATAATATTTAGGAATTTATCTCCATACCTTGACGAAAATTTTTATTTATTCAATTTTAATATATTTTCTTCTAAAATAATATTAAGTTAATTATTGATATTTGTTGATAATCAAACCTTAATCATTTTATTAATAAATAAATTTAAAAATATTATTAAGTTAATTTTTGTACTCACGGATAATCGAACCTGAATCAAATAATTAATTATTAATATTTAACAATTTACCTCCATACCCCTGACGACCATAACATATTATCTCTTTTATTCCAATTATATATACGATATAATTTTATAACGAAAACATATTACGGCTAATAAAATAATTCAAATTGTACTTCATTTACATATTCTCGGCTAAATTTTGCCTTTAAGCTTTACATATACTAGCTTATGTCGTACATATGGAATTTTTTAATTTTTTAATATTTTTATTTTAATATTTATTTTATGATTTAAATTTAATTTTATTTGTATAATAATAATTTAAACTTTATTTAATATTATATGTGTATATTTTTATATAATTTATTTGTATTTATATTATAATAAGATAATGTTTGTGTGTTTTGTATAGAGATATATTTTAGTTAGAAGATTAATGTGAGATATTTTAGTTTAGAGATTAATTTAAGACATATTTTAGTTATGAGATTAATATTTTAGATTTTATTAAAATTGAATGGTTAGGATCGTTTCTATGGTTCATTTAAAATTGGATTATGATGTTTTCTACGGTTCGCTTGAGTGTTTAAAAAAAAGTTCTCTACTTTGATTATAATAATATAATATAGACAAGCAATTGCAAGCTGATGATAGGGGATCCAGGAGGGATAAATATTGGCCCTGTTTCAAGTTAAAGTGATAAGTAATTTATTCTTTAATTTTTTTATATTTACCTTTTTTTAAATATAAATATTTGTTATAAAAATTTAAGATCAAATTTTATTTTTAAAGTAAAAAATAAGTTACTTATTTTTAATACATATATATGTACTTTTTTTGAAAATAAATTATTTATTTTCAGAAATAAAGAAAGACACCGTCTCCCTCTCTCATTTTCATGAAAATAGTGGCTTTCTGCTTTCATGCGTAACATTAATTAATATTATATTTAGTATTCCATCCGTTTTATATTAGTAGTTCACTTTAAAAAAAACCCAAAATTTAGCCAAATTTTTTGAAATTTTTTGAGAAAAGACCCAATATGACACTATTTTTAACTCAACTGACCAAAATGACACTATTTGGTGAGATGACCCAAAATTGCACATGAAGATGCTACAGAGTCTTGTTATTTTTGTCCTATTTAGCCTTACACGGTACATCATGCAGCGTTTAGGGTTTTTTTAAGCCCTAGACGCTACATCGTGTAGCCTTTAGGATTTTTTAGCCATACATGTTACATGTAGGGTTTACAATTTAACATTTATTTATTTTTATTCCTAATAAAATAATAATAATAATAACATAACGACAAAACCAAATCCACCTAATTTAACCATTTTCAATATTTTAGGATTCATCAATTCTCAAATTGGATTTTAGAAATATTAAACTTAAATCAAAAGTTAAGTATTTTAATTTATAAGAATGTTCAATGGGTTTAAGTCCTTTAGACCCTAAACCCTAAACCCTAATTAAGTTAGGACCCTAATTAGCCATTTTTAATATTTTAGGGTTCATTAATTTTTTAACTGGGTTTAGGTTTTAGAAATATTAAACTTAAATTAAAAGTTAATTATTGAATTTATAAACCTAAAAATATGCATAAAATTTTATATATTAATATGCGTAAAGTAAAATAATATTTTTTATATTTTAAACGGTTGTTAATTTTTAATATGATTATAAAAGTAAAAAAATTAATATGATATAAATTTTAACTAAATTTTGAAGTAAACTAAGTCTAATATACAAACGAGGTAATATACAAATGAGGTAAAGTAAATTAAAAGTTAAAAATGTAATAATATAATAAAGTTAGAAACTTAAAATTTATTTATTTGGGACTATTTTCTAACTTTGTGTCATTTTGAGCATTTTCTATAAAAATTGAAATTGTGCCGCATAGGCGAACACCCTATTTTTTTTAAAAAAAAATTGCCTGATAGATAGTGATTTCTATACCTTGCGCTCCAATATCTGATCTTGATCTCCTTCCATATCTAATAAATTAGAAATCGAGTTGTATATCTACTCATATTCTAGATTCTTAAAATTTTAAAAACATTAAACATATATAGAAGTAGGACAACGATAAACTTGAATGATAAAAGACAGATGACATGTTTAGCTTTAGACTGTAAAACAAAAGTTAGTACAGAATATATATAATAAGTTTTTTATATCATTTTTTTATAGATACGATAAATCTAAATCTTGTAAACGAATTGCTGCACAACAATGGGTCAATTGTCACTTTAACTCTTTCTTTAAGGCCCGAATGAATTATTAATTACTTTTTGGAAAAAGTAGAAAGCTTATTTTTATGCTTTAAATGGGAACACTCTCATTCTTTGCTTTTGTTGTCAATTCGCTCATCAAACTTAATATTACTGTTTTTCACATTTTAACATGGGCTGAATTTGTATTTATTTAACTTGAGATTAAATCCTTTCTATCAGACAGCATATTTACATTTATCTAGGTTGAGGCCGCGATTTTCCTTTAAGCTGTATCCTAATTATGGGATCGATCATATTGGCACAAATTATATAAACCAAACTTGTTAATTTAATTCAACATTATTAGTACTTCAAATACATCTGTTGTGAGAGGAATTTGATACAATATCCGTTGAGATAATTTAATGAAAAAGCATATAAATATTGAGGTTCCCGGATAATGGAAATAGGTTCCCGGAAGCTACTTTCCGATGTGGATGGGTGGTTGTTTGTGATAGATGAGACTAATTTGCAGGGTTTCCAGAGAACAAGGGCTTAGAAAGTCGTTGCCATGTTCTCGGAATCGTCGATATAAAATGTATATGACTCGTAATGCCTTACGTACATGTACCCGTGCAAACTGCCTACGTAACCTTTATATAGGGATCAAGTCTCAATGTAGTTCTAAGGTTTTGGACTCTTGGAATGATAAGATCAGCCATGTTTGTGATGTGTTTGATGATTATCCAAATACTATCTTGATAGACTTTGAGTTGAGGTAGGTGTCTTAGCTTGGAAACGTATTTTAGGTGGGAAGGTTTGTAAGTCAAAGCTTGTATATCCTTATACCAAAGGAGGTTTGTAAGCCGTCGCTCGGAAACCTGAAGTTGTTGAGAAGGTTTGTAAGTCAAAGCTTATGAATCCTTATACTCAAGAAGGTTCTAACTCGTCGGGAACCTATATTAGGTGGGAAGGTTTGTCAGTCAAGGCTTCTAAACCCTTATACCCAAGGAGGTTCATAAGCATTGCTTGAGAACCTATTTTAGGTGGGAAGGTTTGTAAGTCAAAACTTGTAAACCCTTATACCCAAGGAGGTTTGTAAGCCGTCGCTTGGAAACCTGAAGTTGTTGAGAAGGTTTGTAAGTCAAAGCTTGTAAAGCCTTATACTCAAGGATGCCCCGAAAAAGAAATCTGAATTGTTTCTCCCTTGAACCTCTTCAGGAGAATTTTAGAGAAGTGGTACACATTAGTAAGTGGCTTGCCGTGGCTTGCCTTAGCTTTCTGGACATATTTGTTCATTTGGATCCTGCTGAAACCTCCCATACGGGGGGTTCCAATTATGGTCCATATGCTCCCTGTCTAAGTACCTCCACAAGCCTGCCCTCCTTCCTTAGCAGTCTTGCCATCTTTGAATGTAATGATAATATTTTTCCAAATCTTCTCATCATGGTGGACATTTAGGCAACCTATTTTACGGTGAGAATTTTCCTTTATTGGTGCTTTTTCATTAGAAGCCTTCATAGTGATGGTAGTTGTCTTGTCATCATATTTGCGGTTCTCATTTTAGAGGTTACACCATTGGAGGTTCTCTTGCCATAACCCCTATCTTTTGGGATGTAGGAACGGTTCCTCTTACACTTTCACCTTTTTATACCTTCACCTCGGTATTAAAATGACTAAGATACTCCAGAGAATCAGAACTTTCATAAAATTTTAGGTGTAATCCATGATACTGGGATGTTAATGTCTAGAAAATCATTTTTGGACCCTCTTACCAGTATACCTCCTCTTCTTATGACCTTGTAGTGGGGTATATTTATCATCGAAGTTGGATTATGACCTCAAAGGTGATGTATTCCATTCATGAAAGCTTATCGTCTCATTTTGTTTATAATTTTATCACTAATAATGATTGGAAACCTCCATACCAAGCATATGAAATCTCAATATGGTACCTCTATGCTCACGTGAACTAGCTCATTGTAAGAAACAAGAGATATTTTAAAGGGGATTATGTAAAATGTTATCAATATCTTGATAATGAAAATATGTTAGCCATCTTTTAAGTCATCCGTGAGCATCCCCTTATGAAGTTCAGCTAGCTATTTATTAATCGTGAGGTTCATGCCTTCACTGCCATTCAGGCATATCTGTTTTCCTTTTTACAAGCTAAAGTATAGTGTGAACTAGAGCTCTATTCTATAACTTTATTAAGGGGACTCTGATAGACCTCCACCTCTTCGTACACCTCTTATTTTGTATTAAAATGACTAAGTATTCTGTGAGATTAGAGATTCCATCAAACTTGAGATCGCTTGTCAGTCTGTTGGACCTGGGAGAGGTGCTATAGTTAGTCATGATTGAGATTTTTTCTCTACGCTTATCTTATCAAGCGCCTTCTTGAGCTCTGTGACCTTAAACTAGTCAGGCTCTTCATCAGTTATGAGCTTTTCATCCTTTTCATGGTCTTGATCATCCTTTTATCCTTTCTTACGATAAGAGGTATGGTCTGAGCTAGAGCTTTGTTCTACATCTTCTAGTAAGATAACTTTCGTAGACCTCGACCTCCCATCATGGGTACGACCTTCAGATTGAAGTTCTCCCCTTTCAATGATTCCTCTTACTTTCAACTATGAGGTACCTAGTATGGATTACAAACAGCATCATGGGGTACCTAACATAAGTTGCATATAAACAATGCTATAGGGTACCTGCCTTTCTGAATCTAAGAACTGCCTCATCAAACTGCAAAATTAAGTATTTTGCATATATCTCCGATTTTGGGAAGCTCCTTCCATGGGTACGACCTCTAGGTCTCAGTCTCCCTTCTCTCTGATTTTTGGAACCTCTTGGCTCAAATCCCTATAGTTGGTTTTCCCAGGTGGATTTCTCCAAATAATGATGAAGGTCCTTATTATTCAGTTCTCACCTGCCTTGTCAAACACGCTGGCACTTTGAGAATTGGAGACCTCTAGACTGGGAGACCACCATTCTGCCTTTTTTTGCCCCTCATCATTGCCCGACACCTGCTTCCATTGGCCATCATTTTCTAGCACTTCTTCGTCAGACTCAAGGTCCAACTGTGTAGGCATCGTGTCTCCTACTTTTGACTTTTTTTCCACTAATATGTTAATCTTCTTTTTATGCTTTCATGACCGACGATTATTCTTTTTCATGGTGTCCAACCTTTCACAATCAGTTGGATACTCTTCATGACACTTTTATTAATATCGTCTTGCTCAAGCTCTTCTTCCTGCCATTGTTGTCGTTCGTTAGCGTTCGTTCACTATCTGATTTGTCTGACGTCTTTTTCTCTCTAAAGCTGATGAACATGCCATTCTTATAGTGCCAAAATATTATGAAAAGAATTTGGTACAACACCCATTGAGATAATTTACTAAAATAGTGGACAAATAGTGAGGTAGGTTCTCAGACGATAAAAACAAGTTCCCGACAGCTTTGTCCATCAAACAATCCTAGAGATACCCTGTAGTAGCCAGATTCCATTTGCACTACTGGTACTTTGACCTCTACACCATTAACTTGAATCCTCACAACTCTTACCATGTAGATACTATTTTGCAGTATTTTCATGTAGTTCCCGTGATTATCCTTTACATTTTCTTTGATTGCTTTCAAATTTAACATAAACTCCTTGTCTGCAAGTGGCTTCCTGGTCTCATCCCTTAGTATTGCCATGACAGCTTTTTGTCTGTCAGCTTCTATCTCATCCCTTTGTTTTTTAATTTCTTCCCTTGTCTTCTCCCCCTTAGGGTTGATATCTTGGTGCAGGTGTGACGCCCTCCCAACCCGGGGTCTAGATTTGGGGATCACCAACCAATCAACAATAAAACAATATAAATCAGGTGCACATTGACTCAGCCAAACCAAAGATCGCAAACAGGTTATAGTATGAAATTAAGCAGCCGATACTAAAAGTAAACCAAATTACTTTATTACAAACCAGAAATTAATCCACCAACTCAAATCCATAAGTATAGATAGGTTTTAAGTCTAGATTCAGTTTTATTACATGCACTATCTACAGACATACTGAAACAACTAAATACTTGGGAGGCTCGTGGAGCGAGCGGTCCCAGAATCTGAGTCTCCCTACTCCTGGTAGAACGTCTGTGGTGACTCATAGTGACACTCTGGCAAGATTTAAATAGAAAGTAAGAGTGAGCCAAAGAAATGCTCAGCAAGTATATGAACAATTGAAATTAAATCAAAATATGAAATCTGTATAGAGAACGGAATATAAAACTGTTTATTATCAAAACTGAACAGTAAATCAATCACAGTTTATCTCAACTGAAACAATGCAGTATGTCATCAAAATGAATCAACTGCTCAAAATCAATATATATTAGCCACACCGGCAATATGGATCGGATACACAAATATAAACACTATTGCTCCCTGATCAGTCTAAAAGCAATAGGACCTCTTTATAACCTATCGGTACATTTCTATACCCATAGTTATAACAAGGATTCTCAAAGTGGGTACCAAATAGACAAGTAATGTTAGCCTATAGAAAGATGGAATGGTTACCATATCTTCCTCAATAAATGCTGGACCAACTAGGTGGCCTCATATGCAAACTTTTCCAATCCAATAGAGCAAACCCAGGTAAATAAGGTATGCTTAGTTTTAAATACAGATCATATCCCCATTATTTACTATGATAATACCGGATATGATGTGTTTACTATAATCAACTTTCAATATCAAGAACACCAATAACAAATAACTCTGTTGCACAATAAAAACATTTAAGATTCATAAATAGCTCTAAACAACAACTATTTGTCATGATATGAATAAATGAAACAGAAAATAAAAGTGTATAAGATGATCAAGGATAAAATACTTGCAATGATAAATAACTCTGTTGCGCAATAAAACAGAGTACGAAAAACAAGTAACTCTGATGCACAGAATAAAACATGAATCATAAATAGTTCTAAACAATAACTATTTATCATGATAAGAATAACTGAAAATAGTAAAATAAAAGTGTTTAAGAGGATCAAAGAAGAAATACTTGCCTAGTATAGAAGCTGTCTAAAAGCTGGTAATGGGACGACTACTATGTCCTTCTATCTAGTACCTCGCTCGTCTCTACAAAATAGAATGTTCTATTTTGGATCCTAGTGTCTACCCATGCGTTGTACAAATAACGAACTTTAAATAATAATTAATAAACAAGTAACATCAATTAGCAGGCGAGTAAGCACATAAATCAGATAGCATAGAAGACTCACAAATTAGAGAGCACTCGAAGAAATAAAAGTAGACTCTAAAATATTATTTGAGTTAAAATGAATCATTATTATCTACTCTGAATAATTATTGGATCCCTAAAATATTTTATAAAATATTAATCCGGGTTTATAAATAAGTTAGAGAATTGAAACTATTTTTAAACTTTCGGATTATTTTTAAGGTCTCAAACCAACTAGTTTGGTTTAAAACGGATAAAACAATTATTTGATATATAAATAAAAAATAAAAAATCATTTTTATTTCTCGATATAATTAAATTCAATTATCATTAATTATATTTAAATAATATTTAATTAATTGAATTAATTGAATAAAATAAATTAATCAATCAATTTAGATTAATTAAATTATTGTCTAAATAAATTAAAATAATTAAATTAAATTAATTTTGAAATCAAAATAATTTATTTAAATTTTAAAACATATTGTTAAGAGAAGTTAGTGTTTTAATCCAAACACCAAAAATCGACTAAACAGACTCAAATGCTATAACTAGTGTCGTAATTAGTAATGTCATGAGCCAATGAAACCAATTTTGGGTGCTCGGTTTCTTAAAACCATTTTTGTTTTGCAGCAGGTGCCTATGACCTCACAGATGTTTCCCACCTGATGCAAGTTTGGTATCAAGAATTTTGTGCAAATGGTTAATTACATGAACTATGACAACACTGTGAATCAACTTGTTGCAAAAGTATTAATCTCTTGCTTTTTATTAAATTCTGCCAGATATCCAGTATCAGTCACAGCGGTAGCTCTAGTGGGCATAGAGAGCCTCAAGTGTTAGGGTGGCTCGCTTTTCGGGCTTCCCAGATATTTAGTTGTTTACAGTTTTGTTGTAGATAGAATGTGTAATAAAAGGAATTTAGACTTAAAACTTATCTAAACTTATGGATTTGAGTTTTGGATTTAGTTTCTGGTTTGTAATAAATTGATTTGGTTTACTTTTAGTTTCAGCTGCTTAATTTCATATTATAACCTCTTAGCGATCCTTAGTTGTTGGCGGGGTCAGTGCGCCTCTGGTTTATTATTTTATTATATTTTATTATTGATTGGTTGGTGACCCCCAGATCTAGACCCCGGATTTGGAGGGCGTCACAGCAGGGGTAAGAATGAAGAGTGAGTAGGCTGGAGTTGAGTAAGAACTTGGACCTGAGGTGCTTGGCCTGACACATGCATTGATGAAAGCAAAACTTGAATTGAAGAAAGTTAATTAGAGATTTGTAGAAGGTGGTTCCTTGAGTAGAGCTAGAAGATTCAGAGTCTTTCTGGAGAGAGTTAACATTGGCCACCACTTCTGAGACTGTAGTAGAGAGTGTTGATTGAGCATCTGTCAAGGTGTCNCGGTGTTGATTTTGGCCTGTTGTTGTTGAGTGGCAGTTTAGACATCAATCATTTCTTTAAAGGTTTTCTCCATCTTCTCCAATTTTTCATTCATTTCCTGAACCTTATTCCTTGAAAAGGAGGAGTCTGATCTAGGGGTGGCATGAGCATAAAGACCTCCAAGCTTTAGTTTATCTTCAATAGCTTTTAGAAATCCCTCCATTTTGGCTCTATGCTCTGCAATTTTTGATTGTAAGCCCCTTGCAAGATAATGATTGGATTGAAGTTGGAGTTTGGCTACCTCATGTATAGCATCATAAATGGCAGTGAGAGTAAAAGTTTTCTCACAGGATCCAAGAGATGTTAAGTACTTCTGCCCCATCCACTGTAGCATCTCCTCCATGCTCACAGTATTTTTGGTGTCCAACCAGGCATCAACATTGGCCTCTCCATCTTCGGCCATATCAGCATTTTTATCCTTTATTTCCTCTTGATCTTTAGCATACTCCAACAATATTGCAGCATAATCTTTTTTGGGTAGGTGAGAAGTTGTTGAGCTATTTGGTAAAAACCATTCAATTGATCTCCATATAATTCTTTGAGTTACTCATCTGAAAGTGACCCACCAAGAGATGATTATGCTGATTTTCTGTCATGTTGCACAGGTTTCAGCCATTGTGACAAAGAGTGAGAGCTAGGGCCACTTGTTACAATGGTCCCCTCAGCATCAAATTCATCATCCAATTGCTCAGATGAATCCTTAGACATTGTATGGATAGGTGATTTCTCCTGAGGAGACAGTCTTTGAATGACTGGGGAGTGTCCAGGGGATGTCATTTGCATGGTGAGGAGGTCCCCTAAATTACCCAATGTATGTGAAGACACTTGGTTTTGAAATTCCTTAGCCACCACAGTGTTTGAAGTGCAAACTCCTGAAGCCTCTATGGCTTTGATGGTGTCATCAGGATATGCCTCATCATGCATTCCATCACCATCTAGATGTGTGTCCTGAGTGGTGAACAAGGTGTCATGCACCAAGTCACTTGAATAGGGCTCATGAGGGAAATAGAAATATTGATGATCAACAACCTCATGTATTTGGCTAGACACATTTGGTTGAGAAGAAAATTTGGGAATAGAAGAGAGATTGTGAGTATTGGAAACTCCTCCTGAGAAAATGGAGAAGTTTCAATAGAAGTCCCTAACTGTGCATGATGTGTTTTCTTTTCTACTAGAACTTCTTCATTGACAGGAGTGAGTTCCTGCAATGATGCAAATTCTATACAAGATGGAGTGTGATGGCTCCCAATTTCAATATATGCACCTTGTTGAGAAAGTGCACCTAGAAGTAGGTTCAATCCCTTATGTACCTCATCATACTGTTGAGAGAATGCAGAGTGGTCTGTTGTGGCCTCTTTATTTTTCTTTCTCCTCTTGAGAGGTTCCACATGTGACTCATCTAGTTGAGTTTCTTCAACATTTTCTAAAACTACTTCTAGCTTCTTTTTGGTAGCAAGTTTTGTTAGGTCCAAAGTGTTGTAGAGGGGGGGGGGGGG